>PVKC010021867.1:0-17893 GCA_004027635.1 Crocidura indochinensis
GTATCTGGTCATTTTTATCCTATCCTATTTTTCATCATTCTGTTAAATAACACTGCTTCCTAAATTTCAGTAGGCATGAATATCACCTCAGAAATGATAAATATGTACATTTTGATAACGGACTCCAAAAATTTGATGTAGGAAGTCTGAATGGAGTCCGGAAATCTCCTTGGATCTCGAGCTAGTCTGCCACTCTTTTCAGAAATAAAATAATCACTCAGTGTTCCTTCCCCTGGAAAATTGTTCAATTCTTTAAGTGAACAAATGGAAAGTGAACAACCCCCAGTTGGACCTAAAGAAATTGATGCTGTCCCAGTTGTTTCAGCATTCCCCAGGGTGCGGGATCACTTAGGAAACCATGCTGTGGGCCTAGCAATGTCCTGCATCATTCCAACTCAGAGGTTCTGTGGGACTTTGTATGAGAAATAGTGCATTAGGGAGGAATCTCTGTACCCAAAGTAACGGGGCTTGGTTGTCATGCTGGTTTTCTAATTGAGGAATAATTGACCTGACATTATAATAGTTTGGGGTCCAAAACATAATGATGTGGTATTAGTATAAGCTTTAAAATCATCACCAGAATAAGTCTAGTCAGTGTTTCTAGCATTGTAGAATTAATTAAATTAATAAAGTCCTTGATGGTGGTGGATGATGGTGGATGGATGGTGAGGCCTTTCTCCACCAGGCCAGGCACCTGCAGCATCTATGGCCTGGTGGGTCTGAGGGTTCAGGGTAGCAGCGAGAAAATGATCCACAAGCAGTCAGTAGAAGTCAGGAGACATGCAACTTTATTAAAGACCCTAGCCACCATATGTGGCTTCTAAGCTAAACAGCTTCTCTGCACCCACCATATGTGGCTTCTAAGCTAAACAGCTTCTCTGCACTCAACCGTCTCTGATCTCTCCATCCTGCCTCTTCTCCTGTCTCTCTTGCTGAATCTCCAACTGAATCTCCCTTCCACCTCTCAGGCAACCCCTTTGTTACCTTCCATAGACCCCTCCCAGAAGTGGGCTGGTCTGACCATCATGTAAGATAGCAGGAAGTTGGGGGGAGGAGTTACATGGCATACATCCAAAGATTTTTCCTTGTGATAAGAAATTTTGAGATCTACTTTTAGCAACTTTCAAATATGCAGTGCAAAATTAACTGTAGTCACTATACATTAATCTGAATTCCCATAATTTAGTTATTTTAAACAGTAAGTATGTAACTTTTCACTCATTTCATCCATCCCTCCTATCCCTCACACCTATGGCAATTAGCACTTTTTTCTGTATCTATGAACTTGATTTAAAAACAACAAAAGAATGATTCTACAAATAAGTGAGATCATACAGCATTTGTCTTTCTCTTTGACTTATTCACATAGCATAATGCAACCAGTAGCGAGATGTCATTCATTTTTATTACTGGATAATTTTCTTTATATATCTATATTCCACATTTTCATATTTCCTTATCCATCTATTGGGAACAATATGGCTGTCTATCTCTATATTTGTCTATTATAAATAATGCTGTGATAAAAATAAGGTGCAGTTATCTTTATGAGGTAGTGTTGGATCATGCAGTGTTTCTATTTTTTTATTGGGGAGGGGCTCTGCAATGAAGTTCAGGGGCTACTCTGGCAATGTTTGGGGGCAGAAAGTGCCAGAAACAATTCAGAGCACTATATCCCTGTCCTATTTTTATTTATTTTTAAATTATAATTACTTTATTTAAGCACCATGGATACAAAATTGTTCATGATTGAGTTTTGGCATAGAACTTATACCACCCTTCATTAGTGCATATTTCCTGCCACCAATGTCCCCAGTTTCCCTCCCTCCCACCCAATCCCTCCTGCCTCTGGGGCAGACATCTCTCTCTCTCTCTCTCTCTCTCTCTCTCTCTCCTCTCTCTTTCTCTCTCTCAGACACACAACATACAAACTCACTTTTTCTATCTCACTCACTCTCTTCCTTTTTGACATTGTGGTTTGCACGACTATTAATGAAGGGGTTACCATACATATCACTTTTTTCCCTTTCAGCACCCACTAGTTTTAATTTTTTTTTAAGAAAACTTAATACCATTTTCTGGAGTAACTGTACCAATTTACATACCTACCAACGATGGTCAAAGGTTCCCTTTTTCTATATCCTTGCCAACATGTTGTGTTTCTTTTTTTTTTAATAAATCTTTATTTAAGCACCATGATTACAATCATGATTATAGTTTGGTTTTAGTCATAAACAGAACACCCCCTTCACCAGTGCAACATTACCACCACCAATGCCTCCCTTCTCCCCAACCCCAGCCTGCATTTATGACAGGCATTTTACTTCTCTCATTATTTAACATTGTCATGCTAGTTGTTAATGTAGTTATTTCCCTAACAGCATTCACCACCCTTTGTGGTGAGCTTCAAATTGTAAGCTGGTTCTTCCAGCACTTTCCAGCTCTTAACTATAGTGTCTCTGGGACTTATTACAATTATATCTTTAATTTTTCTTAAAACTCATAGAATCTATGGCCCTCCATACAACATTTTCTGACCCTGCCCTAGAGGAATTTTTTTGTTTTGTTTTTAATTGTTTGGGTCACACCCCCCAATGTTCAAGGCTTACTATTAACTTTGCACTCAAGGATCACCCTTACTGCCTCCTGCGGCCCGAAGGTAAATTGAGTTTGAGACCCCTGAATGACGCTATTCTGTGTCTATCTCTCTCCCTCTGACTTATTTAACTCAGGATAATAGATTCCATCTACGTCCACATATAGGAAAAATTCATGACTTCATCTCTCCTGACGGCTGCATAATACTCCATTGTGTATATGTACTAGTTTCTTTAGTCATTCATCTGTTGAAGGGCATCTTGGTTGTTTCCAGAGTCTGGCTATTGTAAATAGCACTGCAATGAATATAGGCATGAGGAAGGGACTTTTGTATTGTATTTTTGTGTTCCTAGAGTATATCCCTAGGAATAGTATAGCTGGATCATATGGGAGCTCAATTTTCAGATTTTTGAGGAATTTCCATATTGTTTCCATGTTGTGTTTCTCTTTTCTAGTTGTCATTCTAACAGGTGTGAAACAGTAATTCATTCTATGTTTGATTTGCACGTTCCCAATGATTGGGAATGTTGACCATAATTTCTCCACCTGCTAACATATCTGCTTTGGAAAATGCCTCATCAGATCTTCTACCTATTTTTTAATTGGATTTTCTGGAGTGTTGCCATCATTTTGTTTGTTTTTTCTAGGGAGCTGAGTGAGGTTTCTTAAATGTGAAAGACCTAAAACTACAAATCTTTTTCTGTAGCTACAGGAAAACTTTTTTTTTATTGGTTTAAGAAATACAAATCTTCTCTTGGGGAGCCCAGGGGAGGGTTCAGTGGCAAAAGTACCTGTCTTGCGGAGCCCGGGAGATAGCATGGAGGTAAGGCGTTTGCCTTTCATGCAAAAGGTCATCGGTTCAAATCCCGGTGCCCCATATGGTCCCCCGTGCCTGCCAGGAGCAATTTCTGAGCATGGAGCCAGGAGTAACCCCTGAGCACTGCCGGGTGTGACCCAAAAACCAAAAAAAAAAAAAAAGTACCTGTCTTGCGAGTAGGAAGCTGCAAGTTCAATCATCAGAGCTGCCAGTATGTGCCAAGTGTGAGCCTGGCCATCCACTGTTTGGATGGAAACTTCATTGTTTGTGATTCCTACATAGTCACCACTAAATGTATTTGACTAAATTCTGCATAGTTTTTTTGAATATGAATGCCAACTTTAAAATTGAACTTTTCAGTGTGTTCCCAACACCTGAAAATAAGGTGCTACAAATTCAAGAGTAGTGTGGTTTTTTTAACTCTTAAGAGAATATGCAGTGCTTTGATTTTTTTCAACAATGCCTTCTCCTCAAACATGTCAGCCTTTAAAAAGTTTAAATGGATCAGATAAAGAGAGAAAGATAAAAAGTGAGGAAAGAGAGATTGAGAAAGAGAGTGAGTGTGTGTGTGAGAGAGAGAAAAGAGAGAGAGAGAGGATTAATGCATGCAGGTGACTCTGGTTTGATTCTCAGCTCCACATTGTCCCCTAAGCACTGCTGAATGCAGCCTAATTCCCCCACTTCAAGAATTCTTAGATATACAAATTTCATTAAAATAATGTTGAACATTTATTTATATGTAGTATAGATAGAGCACATCAATAAAGTTTTGAAAACAAGAAATATTCAGGCATATAGGAGGTCATAATAAGAAAACATGAACTTCACTGTTATATTCAGCACATTATCAGCTAGGTTTACACTTCTAAATTCCATGTGTTCATGCACAGATATATCATGATGCTGAAGCAGACAAAGTTATAATTAAACTACAAAATTGTCCACCTCTGCATGATGATGTGAAAGTGAAATTTCTCTCTTCTTCCGTGAGTAATCAAGAATTGACCCATGGCAATATGCTTGTATGGTCTTTGAATGACTTTGTGGTTTCCTTTGCTAGAGTTCTCCACATAATAGATGTTACAAAGATGAAATCCCAAACTGGGATGGAGAGAAAAACAAATCAAAACAAATTTTTATATTATGGAAAATTGACTTCTTTGGGAAAAAATTTGTTTTTTATTTTTTGGGTCACACCTGTTCTGCACTCAGAAGTCACTCCTGGCAGGCTCAGGGGACCATATGGGATCCTGGGATTGGAATCAGGGTCCGTCCTGTATTGGCTGCATACAAGGCAAACACCTTACCACTGTGCTATCACTCTGGCTCCTGAAGCTTTTGAAATTTCTAACATTTTTTTATTTTGAGCTTTTCCCCTTGGGCTTGAGGGAGTTTTGTTTGTTTATTTGTTTGTTTTACTCTTAGCAATGGGAGTTGGGGTCAAAGCAGTGCGAAGGAAAAAATTCGGGGTTTCATACATGTAATGCATGTGATCCATTCCTTTGAGCTATTTCATCAACCCTCATTTGTTAGTTTTTCTATGCATTTTTCATGAGTCAATTTTCAAATGAGAAAAAAAATTACAAAAGCTTAAGGTAAAAAGAAGTCAAAGATGAGGTCAGAATGGTAGTTTAGAGGCTATAACATTTGTTGTGCACATGGCCAAGTCCAGATCTGATCCCTGGCACCCCTTATGGTCCCTCAAGCCCACCAGGAGTGATCCATAAGCATAGAGTCAGGAAGAAGCCCTGCCCATAGCCTGGTGTGGCCCCAAAATGAAAAAATTAAATAAATATATATTTTATTGAATAATACTGATGATCACATTTTTTCCACATCTTAAAAACACAGTGCTTTATATAATTACGCTATAATACACTTTACATTCCTCTGAATTGTTATATGAGTATTTGTAATCTTATATTACTTCATAGATATATTAATATCTTCAATTGTCATTAATTTAAATATCATGCATATGTAATGTTTGTTGACCAATCATTAAAATGTCTGAATATTGGGGGCCGGGCGGTGGCGCTGGAGATAAGGTGCCTGAGCTAACCTAGGACGGACCGCGGTTCGATCCCCTGGTTCCCCATATGGTCCCCGGTGCCTGCCAGGAGCGACTTCTGAGCGAATAGCCAGGAGTAACCCCTGAGCGTCACAGGGTGTGGCCCCAAAAAAAAACAAAAAACAAAAAAACAACAAAAAAATGTCTGAATATTATATTGTACATTAAAATTTTCTAAGTTTTAATAGTTTCTACTTTTCTATTAAGTCATCAATCAGAACTGCTAACAGCTTACTATGTTGACCAAACTAAAATGTATCTCCTCTTTATTGCCTTGCTTATTCCATGTTGGGGGGGGAAGTATATTAAGAATGGAAAAGTACTGAGGCCAGAGATATAATACAGAGGGCAAGGCACTTACTTTGCATGTAATAGACCCAAACTCCCTGGCTTCCTATATGGTCCCCCTGAGTACTGCCAGGACTAATTCCTGAGTAAACAGCCAGGATGAACCTCTGAACCTCTTACCAAGTCTGCCCCTCTCAAAAAAAAAAAAAAAAAAAACCTAGAGCCGGAGAGAAGCACAGCAGTAGAGCATTTGCCTTGCATGCATCCAACCCCAGATGAATTCATGGATCCCATATAGTCCCCTGAACCTGTCAGGAGTGATTTCTGAGCACAGAGACAGGAGTAACCCCCTGAGCGCCGCAGGGTGTGACCCAACCCCTAAAAAGCAAAAAGCAACCCAAGAATGAAAAATATTAAAGCATATGACCTTGATCCAAACCATATTGATGATACCTCCTTGACTATAGAGCTAATACGGTTCTTTCTGAATAGTGGGTGCTTAAGCAGAACACTGTGTTTAAGCAGTCAACTTGGGGGCACTTGTCCAGTGGACATTGATAATATATGCTCTATTCATGGCAAGGACCATCAAATGAAAACATTTTAGACACTTTTATATATTTCCACAACCAATAATGATAGTTATTTCCCATGTAGTATGATTACATTGGAGAATAGGTTTTCTACTTGGTCATAAATAGGCATAGATCCTTAATAGATTCATTTTATTTTATCATTAATTGATTGGCTTTTTGGGCCACATCCAGCGATGCTCAGGGTTTACTCCTGGCTCTGTGCTCAGAAATAGCTCCTGGCAAGCTCAGGGGACCATATGGGATGCCAGAAATCAAACCAGGTCTGTCTTGGGTCGGTGCATGCAAGGCAAATGACTTACCACTGTGCTATCTCTCTGGCCCAATAGATTCGTTAATACTATCTAAATCAGATTCAAAAACTAATGTCTATGATTTCTTTATTTCTATATTGTCTTCTTTCTGTGATTTGCTTTAGGTGTCATTTTACTATGAAAATAACCTTTTCTAAAAGAAATGTGTCTTGTGTGTGTGTTTTTTTAGGACATTCCTAGATTCTATGATAACTGCCCGTTTTTCTTCTGGTTCCATACATCTTTTATAAACAAAAACAGGTATGTCTATGATTGTAATTCAGTAGGAACAACTTAATTTTCAATACTTACATAAAATACAATTGAGGCATTTTTCCTTTTGCCATAAAATCAACTTATAGAAACCAAAAAAAACACCCTTGAATTATTTTTATTCCCTTGTTTATCTGATCATTTTTTAAATATGAATAATTTTTGTTTTTATATTTTGCTTGTTTGGGGACACTCCCAGTAATGCTCAGGGGTTATTCTTGGCTTTACAATCAGGGATTATATCTGGTGGAGCAGGGAGGATCATAGGTCTTTAGGAATCAAACAGGTTGTCTGTGCAAAGTAAAGTCCTACCCACATTGTATTCTTGCTCCAACTCCTATACTTTGTTTTTAAAGACAAGGTTTCTGGACTTATTTTGGTCATTTTTATTTGAAGCACCATGATTTACAGTACTATTAATGAAAACAGTTCCATGCATAGAGTGTACCAACAGAGTGTCTGCTTCTGTCCACGATTGTCTCAGGGTCTCCTCCAGCCTCCTGCCCCATCAGTTCTCAGAAAAATGTCTTCTTAATAACCTCTATTGTATTATTCTGTTTTTTTGTTTTGTTTTGTTTTGTGGCTACACCCAGTGTTGCTCAGGTGTTACTCCTGGCTATGTGCTCAGAAATCGCTTTTTGTTTGGGGGACCATATGGGATGCTGGGGGATCAAACTATGGTCTGTCCTAGGCTAGCACAGGCAAGGCCTTTCTGCTTGCGCCACTGTTCTAGTCCCATCTATTGTATTATTTTTGAGTTCCTTGCCATAGAAATGTATCATAGACAAATGTATTTAATAATCAGATATGTGTTGATTTATTGATGATCAAATTCTGTGCCAAAGTAAGCATTATCTAGGAATATCAGCTAACGTAAAAATCAGGTAGCTCTGTGGTAAAGGGTTTACCGGTACTTTATATGTATGAAGCTCAGCTTTAATCCTTAGCACTGAAAACAAATAATCCGATTGACATTCATCTCTAGTGCAGTATTATCAGACACCAACACAGAGTATTTTTAGACCACGAAAAAAATACATAGACTAACATTGAATAGGAATTTCTTATCACTAAATTAGAAAACATTTCTTTTTTTTATCTTTTTTTTTTTTTTTTTGGTTTTTTGGGCCACACCCAGTGACGATCAGGGGTTACTCCTGGCTATGCGCTCAGAAGTCGCTCTGGCTTGGGGGGCCATATTGGAAACCGGGGGATTGAACCGCAGTCCGTTCCTAGGCTAGCGCAGACAAGAAAACATTTCTAATTATTATTTTAAGCTTGTAATTTAAAAATACCTTCTAAATATCCAGAAACTCATTCCTGAGTCTATAAGTTCTGCATCTTAAGGATTTGTGGCGCTGGAAACATAGTACAACTAGTAGAGCATTTGCCTTGCCTGTAGCCAACCCATGTTCAATTCCCAGCACCCAACACCAAGATTGATCCCTGAGCACAGCCAGAAATAAACCCTGAGCATGATTGGGTGTGGCCCAAAACAACAACAAAAAATGTGTTTGTTTTAGAGTGCTATAAAGTTAAAAGAAATGAATATTCTATAATTCATGTATGGGGCTGAGGAGCTAGCTCAATAGTGGAGCATTTGCTTTGCATTGTTGAGGCCTTAGACTTGATTTTTGACACTGCTTTATCCCTTGGAGACTTCCAAAACTAGTCCCATGGCACTGTTTAAAATTTTTTCATCAAAATTAAATTATTGGGCCAGGTGATTGCACAGTGGGTAGGGTATTTGCCTTGCATACGGCCAGCCTGGTTCAATCCCCAGCATTTCAGATGGTCCCCTGAGCCTGAGCTTGCCAGGAATGACCCCTCAGTGCAGAGTGAGGAATAATCTCTAAGTGCCACTGGGGTGTGGCCCAAAAACCAAAAAACAAAAATTTGTCATAAATTATGTTGATTATTTTGAAGAAGTAGTTGGGATGTTACATGGCATAAATTGATGGTTCTCATTTACAACCTCATCTGTAAGTCTGAACTGTATCAAACCATATCTGCTGCAATGGTCCAGCAAGGCAGCGGTAAACTAAACATTTGGCCTGCATGTTTGCAATGCAGTTACTGGATTTGGAGGATGAGCTTTGGATTTCATGGATTTCCTTCTCTTTCTCTCTCTCTCTCTCCCTCTCTCTCTCTCTCTCTCTCTCTCTCTCTCTCTCTCTCCCCTTTGTTTTGGGATCCATACTTGACAATATTCTGGGACTACTCCTGGCTCAGTACTTGAGGGTCAAATATATGTTGGGAATTCTACAGCTTTGCCAGGGATTGAACCTGAGCCTTCTGCATGTATACCATGCACTGAGTCTACTGAGCTATTTTTCTGGACTGACATTTACCAGTTCTTCTCCTCACCTGGATGTATTGTCAAAAATAGCCCCAAACCCTTTTTTAAAAATGTGCTTCTTGTCAAGATAATATTTTCCTATAATTATCTTATTATTTGTTTGTTTTGGAGGGGTCTTGGACCATACTCTGCAGCACTCCTGACTCTGCACACTGAAATCACTCCTGGCAGGCTTGAGAACCATATGGAATGTTGGGGATATTGGGGAACAAGCCCAAGTTGGCTATGCAAGACAAACGCCCTGCCTGTCATTTTTAATACTATTTCATTGGTTTATTTGGATGCCACACCCAAACTCAGGGGCTCATGATCAGGGGCTAGTCTTAACTCTGTGCTCAAAAGTGGCCCCTGGTTTTAGTCAGGAGTTGTAGTACAGGGGTTCAAATCAGGTTCAGCAACATGCAAAGCAAGTGTTTTAACTCCTGTACTGTCACCCCAGCCTTTTATACCTGTTCTAAAATATATCTAGTGTCTAGACAATTTGCTATATACAGAAATGTATGTCAACCTACATGTTCCCAATTCTGTAAGTAAAATGTTACAAAATATCAGTGACATGCTATTCCTGATGTTTGTTACTGAGATCAAGAAATCTTGTGGCTCACTGGGGAAAAGGAGCGAGTTAATTCTTTAGGATCAGAGACACTCAGGGTCTGTGATGAATTAAGGATGTGATGAATAAAGGAACAGAAGTGTTCCTCTAGATCTCTACTAAGGCTGCCCTGCTGTAGGGTTTTCCTTTTCACCCTAAAGTAAAACCTAATGGAGATGATTTTCTTTTTCTTTTCTAGGCTTTATCTGTCAAGAAATCAGTTGGATAATCCTCATAAACAAAAGACATGGAGAATTTACCGTCCAGAGTTTGCAATTGAGGTCTTTTTTGATAATCTCAGTTAACTCATCTGAGTTAATGTAGTTCTTTTTAAGGTAGAATCATGCTCTTCCCGACCCTCGCTTCATATTCCTACCTCCTAAACATATTTCCTTGCTGATATACTTATATGTGTACATATGTTTTGAGAAAGCTATTAAATATATACAGGGAAATGTCAATAGTAATTTTTAAAGGAAATATATGAAAATTTTCATGAGATCTGAATGACAGTACACAGAGAATATTAATTGTTTCTTTTAAGAACGTTGAAATAAAACTTTATATGAGAATAATTAAGATATTTGACCATTGAGATTTCCCCACATTTATTTCGCTTATTTTATTTGAAACTTTGCTTCATACCTGGGATTTCAGAGTCATTAAGTAGTTTCTCTTCTTCTTCATTGACTTAAAAATGTTAACAAGCATCAAATTCACTGCAGAGACCTAAGTTTTCAACCCAGAATACAAAAAATGTCACATAAATAGTCCTCCAAGTCTCCCAACACACGTTTTCCTTTCCAACTCTTAGCACTGTGCAGAACACCAAGCTTCCTTTCAGACACAAATAGATGCCAGGAGGGTAACAGAATCTTGGTACACACAAGAATTCTCATTTGGGGCAGGAACAGGTTTCAGCAGCAAAATGGGATCACAGACAACAGTAAGTGGGAAGGAGTGTGTCTCTGTACAACTTCAGTGTCAGGCTGTGGGAACAGCTTGTCCACTTCTAGGTCATGACTCTGAGAGACTTGCTCTTCCTGTGGGTGGGGCTACGCTGCCCCTGCACAACCTTGCCATAACCATGAGCTTTTTCTACAATTCCCATCACCATGGCCACCTCCCTCTTCAGAGATGCTTCTCTGATACAGCCTTTATCTTGGCACAATGCTTAGCTGGGAAGACTAGGAAGTAAATGTTCATCAGCTACAACCTCCTAAAACAAAGAACCCTCATTAATTGTTGCTTTGGAGTGATGAAGGCAAAGGAAATATTTCCTAGAGAAATGTAAAGTTATGAGGCTGGAGCAATAGTACAGCAGGTAGGGTGCTTGTCTTGTATGCCCTATCAACTTGGGTTTACCTTACTGGCCTAAGTTTGATCTCCAGCATCTCTTTTGATACCATCTAGTGATTTCTGAGTATAGAGTCAGGAATAATCCCTGAGCATAGCCAGGTGTGGCCCCCAAATAAAAATTGTAGTTACTGAATTATTTTATTTCAGGGAGGAGAGGCATTGGGCCACACTCCACTATGCTCAGGGCTTACTGTATACTCAGAGATCACTCCTGTCGGTGCTCAAGGGAACATATATTGTCTCAAGGATGGAGCCTGGGTCAATATTGTGCACAGAAATCACCTTAATGTTGGCCCATTAAATCTAAGATCACAACAAAAGATTTGGCAAGGCAAACACCTTTTAGCTATTTTAAGACTAACCCTCTTTCTCATAACCAACGCAGCAAAAGAAAATCCTCTTTTCATTTTAAACACTGGGGGTTTACATGGCAGGGAGCCACTACTGCTGCTATTTTAAGTCACTTTACTGCCAGTGTGTGTACAAGCCATAATTGAACTTGAAAGCAATTCTCTTTGGACTGAAATGATATTGTCCTCATTTAAGGGATTCTTCCTCTTACTATTAAGATTCTTAGCAATCTAAACCCAATGGAATTCTTCAGGAAATAAGCTAACAGCTAAAAGGCAGCTATGGCTTTGCTGAAACAGTACATCCTTATTTCTGGAGACCCTATGCTACAGAAAGTACCCTCTCTAAAAACTTATGGTGGAAAATTTTGAGACAGGCCTCTCCAGTCCAACAAATGGAATCATCACACCAACTATGAACCACCAGACTGACAGCTCAAAATGGCTGTGGTTGTCACAACAGTTATTTTAATTGGGAACTGGAGCAAAATTTATTAAAGTGCTGGTGGACACTGAGGTAGCACAGAGAGGTGCATTTCCAACTGCTGCTGCTGCTGAGGTCATGGATGCAGAGATGGCTCTGAAACCCTGGGGTGCTACAGGGATGCTGGTGCCCTTTATTTCCTCGTCAAAAGAACCCCCAAAAAGGGTCACCTACCAGAGCAGCAGCCCTGCTAACACTGTTTAGTTTTTCTGACAAGTTACTCTGCTCTCCTTAACCTAATTTCCCTTGAAAGAAAAGACCTTGAAGGATCACACTTTTAAATTCCTTCCACGTTAGGGCTCTATTGTCATTTCTGGTAGACACAAGTCATGTGTTGTGGCAGTAGACATTGGACTGTTTCTTTAAAAGCCCAGCAGTGGGGGGCCGGGTGGTGGCGCTGCAGGTAAGGTGCCTGCCTTGCCTGCACTAACCTAGGATAGACCGCAGTTCGATCCCCCAGTTCCCCATATGGTCCCCGGTGCCTGCCAGGAGCGACTTCTGAGCGAATAGCCAGGAGTAACCCCTGAACATCACCGGATGTGGCCCAAAAACTAAAAACAAAACAAAACAAAAGCCCAGCAGTAGGATATAAGAAAAATAAAGGATAGGATGGTAATAAAATCCAGAAACAAGAGAGATGCGGACTGGAAGGAACAGCCGGAGAGAGAGCATGGAGGTAGGGCATTTCCTTGCATGCAGAAGGATGATAATTCGAATCTAGGCATCCCACATGGTCTCCCAAGACTGCTGGGAGTGATTTTTGAGCATAGAGCCAGGAGGAACCCACAAGTGATGTCAGGTCTGACCCTCCACCCCAAAAAAAAGAGCAGTGAGCACATTTAGACACTAACTGCATTGACGACTGTGGGTATATCCTCTCCCAACACTCAGTGGCACTCAGGGGTTACACCTAGTTCTGTGCTCAGAAATTGCTCCTGGCATGGAGCCGGAGCAGTGACAGAGTGGTAGGGCATTTGCCTTGCACGTGGATGGACCATGGTTCGATTCCCCCAGCATCCCAATGGTCCTCCAAGCTAGGAGTGATTTCTTTTGTTTGTTTGTTTTGGGGTCACACCCAGCAGCACTCAGGGGTTATTCCTGGCTCTAAGCTCAGAAATCGCTCCTGGCAGGTTCGGGGGACCATATGGGATGCCAGAATTCGAACCTTCTGCATGCAAGGCAAATGCCTTACCTCCATGCTCTCTCTCAGGCCTCTAGGAGCGATTTCTGAGCACATAGTTGGGAGTAACCCCTGAGCGTCACCAGGGATGGCACAAAAACAAAACAAAACAACAACAACAAAAGAAATCGCTCCTGACAGGCGCAGGAGACTATGGGATGCCAGAACTCCATCTAGGATCAGTTGAGTGCAAGGCAAACGCCTTACCACTGTGCTATCTCTCTGGCCCCTTTTTTTAAGTTTTTTAATAGAATAGCAACCTACCCAGTCAGTCATGTCACATCCGGAACCTGACCTGATGGAGAGAGAAAGAATTCTAGTGGGTCCTAGAGAATGTGTACATTGAGAATGTGTGTTTGTGTTAATTTACTAACAATGAAATAATTTTACAATAAATATCTTACTTGACAAGAAAAACAAAGCTCACTGCAGAACTATCTGAATTCCTCAAACGCCCCACAGTTATTATCATGGATGTTAAATACTTAAAATAACTCATCATCTTTTCATATTTGAGAAAATAATTTAACGATGATAGAACAGTGGGTTTTCTTTAAACACAACATTTCAAACCTGTACTTTTCCTGGAGGATATACTTGAAAAGATATACATCATACCCAGATTCTGAGCCATGAATTAAGGGAATAGAAGGAAAAGAAAATTCTCCTGTCTTAGGTTTCCGGTCCCTCCTTCCACTCACTCCTGCTTGCCTCCTCTGACTCTTCCAGTTGCTATAATTAAGTTAAGCCTTTCCTGGGAAGCTTGGCGGGTGATCTATTGATTTAGCTGAGCTCTGGGACAATGGGTTGGGATAAGTGTTCCCAGCCATTTGCTTATACTAGAAGAAAGTTTGTTTCCTTTGCTTCATTCCAGAGGGACTGATATAAAGCACCACTAAAGCTGTCAGAGAATTGTTTTCTTTCCAGATAAAGCAGGTAGACAGAAGCCAGAGGTCTGGGGCACATCAAGCCTAACCAATTGTAGTGAGCACCCATGGCAGAGCAGTTCCTGGCAAAGGACTGGTTACCACAAAGGCATTGTGGAGGGCAGAACTCAGGGAAACTGACGATTTATGTTGCATGCATCGAGAGCTGCATTCAATATGACCAGACACACTGTTGACAGGCCTACAGTAATCATACATGTGGCTTAAGAGCACTGTTTCAGAGGTAACCCTTGCTAATTTGACAAGAGACTTTAAAAACAACCTTTGTACAGATTGCTGAAAGGGGACAAAGTGACATGCATGGCACCCCTTCATTAACAGTAGTGTAAACCACAGAGTCAAAAAAGAAGAGAGAGAGAAGTAAAATGCCTAACAGAGGCAGATACGGAAGGGTGGGTGAGAGAGAAAAGGGCATCAGAGAAGGTGAGAGTAAAATGGGACACTGGTTGCGGAAAATGCGCACTGGTGAAGGTTGTTGTATATCATATGATTATAACTCAATCATGAACAACTTTATCTGTGGGGGGGAAATGTATTATACCTTATAACCATGGTGTTTAAAGAAAAAAAGAACAGCTTCTGTGGGGCCAGATTGATAGCACAGCAGGAAAGGTAGGGTGTTGGCCTTGCATGCAGCCAACCCAGATTTGATTCCCAGCATTCAATATGGTCCTCCAAGCACCACTCAGGAGTGATCCCTGAGCAATCCCTAAGTACAAAACTAGTAGTTATCCCTGAGCAACACCAAATGTGGCTCTAATACAAACTAAATAAAATGAAGAATGGCTTTAAAGGCAGCCTTTGCTGGTCTAGGAACAGCGTTGATTAGGCCCCAATTTCATCCCACCACACAGCCCAAAAGAGCAGCTTCCCTTCTCTAAGAGAGAGGAACAAAGAACAAAGAGATATTTTTGTTGCTGTTGTTAGGCAGTTCAATAAAAATTATTTTATTAAAAGCTTAATAAAATTACTTTATTTCATTGTTTATAAATTCACACACTACAAATAAGCATCACCAAAATCCCCTCAGTACTAGTACAAAATGTAAAAGCAAAGAGTCGTGGATCCCAAGACTAACTTCAGAACAAATCAGCCATGGCCTTGTCAAGTGTGGAGGGTGTACAGGAGCTTCTCTTCAGTTCTGAAAGGAGTAATCTGGGCCCACAGAGCACTGCCACTCAGTCCACAAGGGCATTGGCACTCTACTCCCCAGAAAGGCCAAAGATTGGTGGGGGCAATGAGCAAAAGCTCAGAGTAGATCCATAGTCCATAGACTATGCAGTGTAATACTCTGGAATCCTACCTGGGTCACTGGACCCAGAAAGAGAATCAAAAGACTATTAATAGCTGCTCGTGCCTTCAGAAAGCCCCCTCCTGTACCACCTCTTATGGACCTAAATTTCACAGCTGGGGGACTACTTAGGAGAGAAAAGGGCAGGCGGGAAAAGCAAAGACCAGGCTGTTGTCCAAAGGTGCTCTAACCTGGATGACATAGATGGAACAAGATCCCATCAAGAAAAAGAGTGGTACTGTTTGGACAACGAAGCATCTTGGGAAATTCCAGATGCCTGCTCTGAAACCAAAATCAGTAACATGAAAGCCACACCACTATGCAGTTAAATGCTCCTCTTTAAAATTCAGATGTATTTTTTCATCTTAAAGTGCCACAAGAAAACACTTAAGAACTTAATGCACTTAGTACAGTGCATATATTCAGAAGATTTTAAAAAGGAACACAATACTCAGAATAGATAAAGGAATAAGGTATAACCATCTTCATGAAATGTGGTAATCTCTGAGCTGTTACCTTATAGTGTATGGGATTCAATTGTGCTTCCATCAAAATACATAGCCATCCAACTTACACATTCAAGCATGAGTTTAGGTAAAAGTCCTGACACAGATATAATTCAGGTTAGGTTCAGAGGGCCAGTGGTCAGCCTGTTTTATCCCAACAAGGCCAAGAACAGCCAATTTCTCTACTGCCACACAATTATGAGCACAAATTATATTTATCAAGTAGAGGTCCTCCCATAAAGTCTATGATTTAGGGTGGAAGAAAGGTAAAAAAAATAATTTCCTATGAAATCAAAATTATTCAATATTGGACTTGTACTTCATGAAACCCTGAGATCAAACATCTGTACTTGGATCAAGAATGGCACGAACACTTCAGGATGCTTCAAACTGGCTCATCATCAACTTCCGACTGTATTCATAGGCCAGGAACAGAGCGCCATTGGCAGGGAATGCACGAATCATGGTAGGTTTCAGTCCAGAATATAATGCTGTTATTCCTAGAATACAAAAGACTGATCAAAAGACTGTAGAATGCCTGTCTTGAATACAGGCAGGGGTTGAGGAAGGAGGAAGATGGGGGCATTGATGGTGGGAATGTTACACTGGTGAAGGGTTTGGGTGTTTTTTTATGACTAAAACCCAACTGCAAATATGTTTGTAATCATGGTGCTTAAATAAAGATATTATTAAAAGGAAAAAAAAGATTGATACTCCCTCCTTGGGAGACAGTCCAGGAGCTATATAGCTATATACCAATAATTTCATGCTACACAGCCAGAAAGTGAACTGTAAAAATCAATGAGATATGCTAAGTCAGAGGCCTATTTCTACTATAGCACATTTCATTATAATCAAATTAAAATGAGAAAAGTCACTCATACTGTCTGGAGGTTATATTCTTCCCCTCTCTATGCAGGTTTTTTCTCTTGGGTCTCCAGTTTTCCCACTATACCCCAGAGATTACATACTCTCCTGGTGTGTCAGCTGTCCCTTTATTGAGTTTGAGCCATGTATGTGCATATGCCCTGCAATGAGAGGATATCTAGTCCAGGGTTGGTTTTTGTCATTGGCTATAGGAACAGGATCCAGCCATCCATGAACCTGAATGAGAATAAGCAGGTTGGAAAATGAAGGAGTGCATTATTTTAAAGCGTGGAGGTGTTTTGTTTATTGTTTTGTTTTGTTTTCTGTTTTTGTTTTATTTGGTTTTTGAGTCATACCTGGCAGCAACTCAAGGTTTAATCCTGGCTCTACGCTCAGAAATCACTCCTAGCAGGCTCAGGGAACCACATGGAATGTCAGGATTCAAACCACCGTCCGCAAGGCAAATGCCATACCTTCATGCTATCTTTCCGGCCCCGTGTGGACATGTTTTTGATACCAAGAAGATGACACAGAAACTGAAAACTCTCATTGACACCAATTAGCCTATGGGAAAGGGGCCTTCTTCACGTCATTTACTATGACTCGGTTTCCAAGAACTTACTATTGAGGTTATGTGAAAATCTTTGAAAGCACTATCAAGGGTTATAAAGAGCAATTTTCACAAGGAAGAAGTCAGCATTTTACATATAATTGAAGCACATACATATAAGAAGAATTTAAAGTGGGACTATATTAAGGAATATGTAAAGTGTGTGTGCTCTATTCAGGATACAGATGAGTTTCCACCTGTTATTACTATGATTACTATGAGAAGATTACATCCCAAACTGTAACATATAGAAAAGATATGAGAGGGGGCCGGGCGGTGGCACTGCAGGTAAGGTGCCTGCGCTAACCTAGGACGAACCACGGTTCGATCCCCCGGTTCCCCATATGGTCCCCCGTGCCTGCCAGGAGCCACTTCTGAGCGAATAGCCAGGAGTAACCCCTGAGTGTCACCGGGT
>PVKC010021869.1:5000-17946 GCA_004027635.1 Crocidura indochinensis
GCTTTTCTTCTGTGATTCCAACCTCCTTCCATGAGACCTTATGTTATGTAACAAATTAGCAATATCTATTTAACATGAGGAAATGAACAGAAACTCTTGATCATGAAAATTAAAAGTAGGACACTGCATCTGTCTGATGAAGATTAGTTCATCTTAAGATTAACTATAGTGTGCCTGAGTACAAGGTGAAGGTGCTTGCCTCAAATATGGCCAACCCTTGTTGCATCCCTGGTATCATATATGGTCCCCAGAGCACTGCCACGAATGATACCTGGGTAAAAGAACCAAGAATTAGCCTTGAGTATCACTGTATGTGACCTCAAATAAATAAAATGAACTTTCTGTAGAGAAGGAAAACATTCTCTGAAGGCTTTAGTGTTAAGACAGGAAGGAGAATACGTAAAGAATTGTATTTTTGAAACTACTTCAAAAAATTAAAGAGGACACTAGGAAATGCAGACATTATTCTCTGTTCCTGGATTTGGAGGATTAACACCATTAAAATAGCAATATTTCCCAAAACATTGTATAGATTTTATGCAATTCCACTAATGATACCCATGACATTCTTCAAAAGGCTAGATCTTCTTCCTGAAATTTATATGGAACAATAAATGCCAAGAAATAGCTAAAACTAGTGAGAGGCATCACTTTCCTCAACGTTAAATTGTACTACAAAGCAATGGTCATTAAAACAGCATGGTATTAAAATAAAGATAGACCCTCACATCAATGGAATATATGCGAGTATTCAGAGAATAACTCCCAGAAATACAATAAGTCTTTGATAAAAGGGCTGAAATGCCAAGTGGAGCAAGGAAAGCCTATTTAGCAGTGATGTTGGGATAACTGGCTAGCCAATGCAAAAAGTGAACTCAGACCTCTATCTAACCATGAACCAATGTCAAATCCAAATGGATTGAAGACCTTGATATCATACCCCCAACTATAAAGTATATAGAAGAAAGCATAGGCAAAGAAGTCCATGAAATTGAGACTAAAGACATCTTCAAAGAGCAAACACCACTGTCCAAACAAGTGTAAGCAGAGATTAACAAACGGGACTACATTAAACTGAGAAGCTTCTGTAATTCAAAGGAAACAGTGACTAAGACACAAAGACCATCATGGAGTGGGAGAAGCTATTCACCCAATATTCATCAGAAAAGGGGCTAATATCTATAATCTACAAGGTGGTGAATGCTTTTTAGATGACTTGAGTTGATTTGAGTGTTATGTGTTTTCATCCTCAATGCTTAATGTTTTAAGCATTTATATGGAAATAATTATTTTGGTAAATAAGGTATGTAGAGAGGGAAAAGACCCAACCTTATACAAATTTTCCTGATCAAACTTTTTCCAGAGTAAAAAAAAAAAAAGAAACACAAGAGTTTCTTTCTCTCCTCTTACCTTCTAAAACTGAGATGTCAAGGATGATACAATCACTCAGCACAAATCTATTAAAAGTTGATGTCTTTTGCTCCTCGACACCCTGACTTTACCATAGGATCTGTACAAAAAACAAAATCTCTGCTTACAGATGTCTGACTGCGACAACTGATTGTTGAACTTTTACTGGGACCATGAAGAAAGACTTTGGGATTAAACAATTTAGTATGCCCAGGCCTGTAGTTTGTCTTATGGTAGGTTATTTCTCCCTGTTTTTAGGACAAAGCTTTTTCCTTTTTATTTCCCCAAACTTTTGCTGTGCCTATGCAAAACCTGCCATCCTTTTGTTATTATTTATTTATTTTATTTTTTTATCTTTTATTAAGAGGTTTCCACTTTTTTTTATAGAACCTTGGGACATGGATTACTTTGTTTTACCTCATATTTCTGTACTTTTCTATAAAATTAAGAAGAAAAGAAATAAAAGAGAGGCTGGGGGCCAGAGGTCAAGTGGTCTCAGCTGCACTGGTGGAGAAAAAAAAAGGCCAGAAGTAAATATCCAAGCCAAAGTCAACAACAAAAGAATCAAGAGACCTAACCATTAACAATCTAAACTAAAATGGACCCGTTATACTGGCAGGCCAGGGAGCAAAGGGTGGTGGTATATGGTGTACTCTGGGAACATTGTTGGTTGATGGGAATGGCTCTGACTCATTGTATATCTGAAATTCAACTATGAAGGACTTTGTAGAACACAATGAGTTTAATAAAATTAAATTAAAAATTGATGTCTTTATGGGTAATAGATGGTTTTATGATGGGTAAAACTAAGGGAGAATAAGGTAAATGAAGGAAGAATATTGCAATGGATGAATAATATTTGAATCTCATGATAAAAAGTAGAATTTGATTCTACCTTATAAAATATATTAAGTTTCTAATAAATTTCAAGCTAAATTATATTATTAGATCAACATCTTTCTGTATTTTTTACATATTTGACTTTTTTAATTTTAATAAGTATTACCCTTCTAAACTCAAACACATTCAATGCTTAGTATAGTACATCAAAGGTATATCTTGCTCTTTACAGTAAGTTCTCTGAAAGCATTATAACATAATTACAGAATACACAAAATTAATTATATCAGCATGATGCAACTATTCAGTACTGCATACAGTGCATTATTTATAAGACACCACAAGAACACAATTCTTATAAATTAACATGGGTTGTTGTTCTCAGGTTTGTGCTATTTAGTAATAGTGATCATCAATTTTTTTTAAGGTTTGGAGTCAAAGGAGCACTGTAAAAAAATGTTAGTGTGGCAATTATTGTTTGCATGGGCCCACCAAAGTATGGGGGTCATGGAAAGGAAAAACTTTGGCCTAAGTGCAAGGAGACCCTACCCTTGAAGTTTCCTGACAGAAGACCTTTTCTAGGCTCCAGGTCAACCAGTTTGTCCAGTCCCGGTCATTGTCTGTAGTGCCCATACATTTATACCTTTCACAGTCTCTGTTGTTGATCTCACACCTCTGCATTAAAGGTCTTGGCATCTGTACATCCCACGTTGAAGTCAGGATATTGTGGAGTGGCGTATAATTTCACCTCACAATTAATGGGCTATGGAGAAAGCCCTGTCCAGTACTCAAGTCGTCGTTGTTGTTTAAATCTTCTCAGTGTTAAGGGAAGACTCTTTTGAGTAAATCAATGTAAGAGCAGCAGTAGGATCTTCCCCGGTAGAGAATTGCTTCCAGGTGATGTCATAAACAATGTTGAATATTTCATAGATGGCTTCCCTGTTTCAGGGGTAACTGGAAAATGCCCAAATCTCTGAGGCCTGTGCCAGGTCATCATGTCAATGTTCAGGGTTTGTAAGGTTCTATTGCACCACAAGATTAGTGTGTTCCCATCTCTATTAGGTAAGAACTTATTTGTATGTATAGTATTTTCCATTTTAATGTGCCCATGCAAACAAAGAATAATGCCACCTGGCATTATCAGCGTAGAAGGGGGTCTCAAGAACAAGTCAACAATCCCCGTGACCTGGTTCAAACATAAGCATTAAACTGAGGGACTCTTTCACCAAAATTTCCTATTGAACAATTCCCAGCAAGATTAGTGCCTATGGAGATGCTAGAACAAGTACAATAATTGATTTGGTTCTTATATATACGTTAAATGGAGGGACACTTCTACAAACTTCCTTACTTAACAATGAGCCAGGTCTTTATAACTATGTCAGAGTGTAAGGTCCTACTGCATTACAAAATTTGTGTGTTCCCATCTCTATAAGATAAGAATGTGTTTGAATGCAATTTCCCCTTTTAATGTGCCTATGCAAAGGAAGAACAGCATCACGTGGTGAAATTGGTGCCTATGGGGATATTTGAACAAGTACAACAATCGAATTGACTTGGTTCCTACATAAATGCTAAATGGAAGGACACTTCTACTAACTTCCTTATTTAACAAATAACAAATTAATAAAAAGTGGGGAAAATAAGCAATCCAACATAAGAAAGTGGACTCAATAGTCACTGTACGTGGAAACTAATCAGAAACCTAGTATGGTAGCAAACACAGTTACACAGTGAAGAAAGGAAGAGGCCAAGAAGCCGCTGAGAGTGAACAAGTAGAAAAAGAGTACTTGCCTCTTCCCAGCCTGAGAGTCTATCCTCTCATTTTTATTTTGAATATATATGTACTCTCTCGCAAAGTGGTCTCTTCCCAGACTGAGAGTCTATCCTCCCATTTTTATTTTGAATATATATGGTACACCCCCGTGCAGTTTTCAAAATGAAGACCAATGAGAAAAAATAATACCAGTGAATGTCTAAAAATACACCAGTGCTGCATGGACCCGCCCTCCACCCCATGCGTTCCCTCCCACCACCCCTTAGTGTAGGGAGACAAAGGCAGAAAGACTGAGGACCAAGATAGAGTCGTCCTGGGCCAGCAACCAGGGAAGATCTGGAATAAAAGGGAGAATAAGGGAATGGCTGGAGGCCTGCCAAGCCTCCCAGCACCCCCCAAGCTAGGGAGAATGCCATCCGCCATGAGGTGTCCCCTAACCCCAATACCTGTTTAGAGCTGGCCTCCAGGATCAAGGCACCAGAAGCCAGCTATCTGCCCAGCCCCTCCCTTTGCTCCTTCTCCCTAGTGTAGAGAGGGGGGAAAGCCTGGAGACCCCTAATGAAGTCCACCTGAACCCACAGCAGGCCACCGAGTTGGCACTCAGACCAGGCCTGGAGTCCAGGGGGAAACAGGGGAATGGCTAGAGACCTGCCAGGCCTCCCAGAACCCCCCAAGCTAGGGAGAAAACTATCCGGCATGGGGTGTCCCCTAACCCCAATACCTGGGTAGAGCTGGCCTCCCAACGTATTTGATTTTTATCCCAGTATATCACTTCTCTTCTTCAAACAAAACCACATAACTGGAACTATCTACTACCACATCCCAGTTAGAGGAGGAAACAAGGGAGGTACCAAGATCAAAACAGGTGTAGGAGCACTAAGTAGTAAGCTAGGCTCAGAGGGGACATGTATTCTAGCAGCCTCGGGGGAGAGGGAGGAGGATATGGGAGGTAGGATGGGAACGGAGGTGTAGGGAAGATAATTTGGTATTGGGAATCCTCCTGATATGATGTTAATATGTACCTAAAATATTATTGTCAAACAATATGTAAGCCACTATGATCAAAATAAAAATTATATTAATAACAACTAATCCAATCTTCCACGTTATTTTCTCCAATGATGATCACCAAAAGCAATTTCTTATTAAGATGCTTCTTCACTACTTGAATGTAGAAACTGTTTAGTAAAATTCTCCAAATGATTTTCAAGTTGAATGGCTTTATTTCTTGAGTTCCCTTTCTGTATTTTAAGATAAGCTCAATGTCAGAATAGTGTCTCACCAATGGTGCTTAAAGAGTCCTATTAAAAAATAGGTGTTATTCAAAATAAAACCAAAGAATGTTCTACTCAGATTTAGAAAAATACTAAAAAAATGATGTCAAAACTAAGATGTCTGTAATTTGCTGTTATCCAGACATTTAAACCATTTCCCAATGATTATAGGTGAGTTAGAGGTGTCAGATGACACCCTAATTTAAGGAGACCATTGATTTGGTAATATTTATATATTAATGTAAGATTTTATTCTTGTGTAGGGTGAAGGATTTAATGTCATATCATTTGTTCCCCCAAATAAAGAAACTTTAAAAATATATATTACATTAACATATCATATGACTCATCCTAGTCATATATTACCTGATGTCTTTCCAATGCTTTAACAATAACCCTTTATTACAACTGCACACCATAGACTTATGTTACAGGTTCAACTCATTGACTATGTATTTGCAAATTACTATTATCCCTTTTTTCTGTTTTTTTCTTTTCTTCTTTTTCAATTCAAGCTATGGCACTATTATATCAGAATGTCTACACAGTCAGTTTCTTTCTCGGAAAGAAACCTAGATGCATAAGACATGGTGGATAATATTACATAGGGTAGACTCCTCTTATAGTGCTCACTACCATATTGCTTAATAATCTTGTCATGAAAATTATGGTTATCCTAAAATTTCCGTGCACAATCTAACTCTGAATGCTTCATTTAGCAAAGTTCACCTCTGCCATCAATGAAGTGCCAAGAAATTGGAAAACCTTTCCCCTTCGAGGTACCAACCCAATTCATTTATTTATTTTTTTCTATTTTTACTTATTTTCTCTTTTTTCTTTTCTTCCCTAGATATTTTATTTATTAATTTTTCTTAAGTCAATAATTTCTTTTTTATAATTATATAATAACTAAATGACAAAGCTAGTCATTTAACATGAGATATGAAAAATGTTGCTGAATTAATGGATTAACTTTTTTTGTCTTTCTTTCCAAATAACTTTTTTTTCTTTTTTTTAAAATTTTTATTGTGGTCAAAGTGAATTACAATGTCACAGAACTATTTAAGGCACACAGTGACAATGAATGAGGGCATTTCCACCACTAGTGTTGTTTTCCCTCCACCCCTGTTCCCAGCATGCATCCCACATCTCCTTCCTTTACCACCCATAATGTTAGTGTAACTATTTCCCACTTGTACAGCTTGTTGTAAATTGGGTATCGATTCTGTTGACTATGGATTGACTATGGGTTTGGTGTTCAAGTCTGATCATTTTTTATTTCCACCAAATGTTTATTCGACTGTTTGGTCTTGTTACCATCCATTTTCCTCCCTCAAATTGTGAGGCTGAATGAGATGATTCCATTATGTGGTTCTGTTGGAGATATACAAAAAGATAAGGGAGAAGAAATGAAAAAAAAAGAAGAAATAAATAAAAATAGATTTAAAAAAGGAATTAAAGAAAAATGCTCTTTAAGAAGTTAACTTATATTTGGGGTTCAACAGACTAGGGGCATTATTATAGAGGCATTAAATATATAAAGGAAATATAGGCTTTCCATTAAATATTTGAGATTTTCTTCTGAGGGGTGTAATCCAGGGGACATTTTTTTTTTTACCACACATCGTATTTTCTTGAAATTGAGGAATGTTTTGCAGCTATAAGGAATCAGGTAGTGTCCTTTTTTTTTTTTTTTTTTTTTTTTTTGTGGTTTTTAGATCACATCCGGCAGTGCTCAGGGGTTACTGCTGGCTCCATGCTCAGAAATTGCTCCCGGCAGGCACGGGGGACCATATGGGGCACCGGGATTTGAACTGATGACCTCTTGCATGAAAGGCAAACGCCTTACCTCCATGCTATCTCCCGGGCCCCAGGTAGTGTCCTTTGACTGGAGGGCTTTGTGGGGATGAATCGATAGCATGCAACAGTCCACGATTAGGAGGGTGGGAAGAAGGGCCATAAAGCATGTGTCAGCAGGAGTGTTGGTTGCAGTTTCTTGCCAAGGTACAATATATTGGACTCAGAGGGTGTCCTTTCAGTTTGGGAGCTGGGTGGTGGTTTATTGGGGGCAGAAGGTTAGTCTCAGTACCTAATGGATTGAGAACTGGGGGTAGACAGGATTAAATATTGAAGGATAATGGATCAGGGTTGGGGATGAGAGGATAGAAGGATTTCTGATGGGGGCGGGAGGAGGGATACTATATAGGAGGTTCTGTATACACTTTAAGCATGGTTTGTTTACATTTTTAGGTTTGGCAATCAGAGAGGAGTCCACTGTCAACAAACTCATGCCCACATAAAGACAGATATTAGAGTTCTATTCTTAGGTTGTTGTTGGAGGCTTGACCCTAATAGGCTGGGTCTGAGATCTTAAGAAATAATTGATAGACTTAGGACATTGGGCACTGGTGAAGTGGGGGTGTTCTTTACATGACTGAAGCCCAACTACAATCATATTTGTAATCAAGGTGTTTGAATAAAGATATTAAATAAAACAAAAAAAGTAAAGATAAATAATTGACTAAGATATGTATTAGGAGAGAAAGAAGGGGAAAACAAAAGATAAGAGAGAGAAGAAAAGAAGACTTTTCAGTAAAATTAAGTTGAAAATGGTTGGGCCAGTACTTTGGTGTTGGAGGGTTTTCCACTTTCAAGGCTCTTCATCACTGATGAGGGTGATCTTTGCTAGATAAAGATTCCAGGCTTATGTAGTGACTGGGGCTTGTTAGTACAGGTAGTTTTTGTGTCTAGAGTACTAAGCAATGTGGTAGTGAGAACAATAAGGTGTGGCTACCCTAAGTACTATCGTCTGCTGCATCTTAAGTTTAGAGGTACCTATCCTAAAGAGCAACTGACAGCGAAGACTTTAACATAGATGGAATTGAATTTATTTAACATAGAGGGAGAGAAGTAGAGGGAAAAAGAGAGAAAGAGAGAGAAAAATGGAAAAAATTTAAAAAGTAGTGGTTTGCCAAAATGTGTTCAATGAGTGGGACCTGAAACATAAGTCTGTGATGCACCACTGAATGTTCCAGTGGTCCGAATGATCAAATGATTTGGGTCCTAATAGAAGACATAAACAAGGGGAAGTGAGTAAATTAGAGTATTTTTAATCAAGGCATTGTCATAATGAGCACTGTATATGGTATCTAGTGTGACTGAACACTGAAGTTTAAAACTAGGGTTGTCCACCATTTGTTTCCAAGACCCACTGTGGACAAAGAAGGTGAAGGGATTATTTTATATGTTGTAAAATTAGGGTATTAAAGCATATTGTTAGTAATCACTGTAGCAAGAGTCCAACGCTTTCAATTCTATTCTGTACCTGGTTCTGTGGATAAATACATTAAGACATTATTATAGACCATTGTAGTAAGAGGTTAATTGCGTACTTGTTCACTCTGAGCTGTTGTTTCTAATGTTTCTGGTTTCTTTAGGTTATACTGGGTGTTCACGTTTTTGTATTGTTCCCCCCCCCCACTTCCACTTTGTTTGAGCACTTCTCCTTATTGTAAACTGGCACCTACAGTGTTTGGAGTTTCTACTCTTTCAACTCTTGTGTTTGTTTATGAATTGCTGTATGTGAATATGGTATATATTCTAAATACCTCAAAGAAGTGCTATCATTCTGTATTTATCCTTCTTCTGGCTTACTTTGTTTAACATAATATTTTTAAAGTTCAACCATGTTGCTGCAAAATCCATGATTGTATCTTTTCTAACTGCTGCATAGTATTCCATTGTGTATAAATACCACATCATCATGATCCAATCATCTGTTGCTGGGCATCGAGGCTGGTTCGAATTCTTAGTTATTGTGCTAAGTCCTGTGTTAAATAGTGGAGTGTGTACATATTTTGGAATTAACATTCTTTCGTTTTGGGGTAGATACCCTGGAGTGCAATTGCTGGGTCATATGGCAGCTCAATTCTGAGTTTACTAAGCACCCTACATACTGTGTTCCATAGGGGTTGGACCTGGCAACATTCCCACTAGCAGTGGATCAGAGTTCCTTTCTTACCACATCTTTGCCAACAGAGATTGGTCCTGTTATTTTTTTTATGTGTGCCTTCTTCACTGGTTTAAGGTGCTACCTCACTGTTGTCTTGATTTGAATTTCCCTAATGATGAGTGGTGGTGAACATGTTTTCATGTGTCTCATGGTCATATGTAGATCTTCCTTGGGAAAGTGTCTATTCATTTTTACTCTCCATTTTCTATGGGTTTATTAGGTTTTGTGGAGCTCACTTTTCTGAGTGCTTTGTATATCCTAGATATCAACCCTTTATCTGATGTGTTGAGTGTGAAAATCTTTTCCCATTCTATTATCTGTCTACTGGTTTTAGCCAGTGTATCTCTTGCCATACAGAAACACTTTAGTTTGATGTAGTCCTATTTATTTAAGTTTGATGCCATTACTCTTGCCATTGGCATTCCATCATCAAATACTTTTTTGAGGTATAAGTCTTGGAGTGTTTTGCCTATTTTTCCCTCACAGAACTTTATAGATTTGGGTCTGATTTCAGGTCTTTATTAATTTTGAGTTGATTTTTGTGTAGGGTGTGAGGTATGGATAAATATTTAGTTTCTTACAGGTGGTTATTCAGTTGTTCCAACATCATTTGTTGAAGAAACTGTCTTTGTTACATTTTATGTTCTTGAATCCTTTGTCAAATATTGCTTGACTGTATATTTGGGGGTACATCTCTGGATATTCTGTTCTAACCCACTGGGCTGATACTCTGTTTTTGTTCCAGTACCATGCTGTTTTGATTATTATGGTTTTATAATAAAGCTTCAGGTTAGGTAAAGAAATGCCACCCAGTTTCTTGTTTTTCAGTATGTATTTAGCTAACTTAGGCTTTTTGTGGTTCCAGACGAACTTTATAATTGATAGTTCTAATTCCTTAAAAATGATGTCTGAATTTGGATAGGGATTGCATTGAATCTATATAGCAATTTGGGTAAAAATAATCATTTTGATTATCTTGATTCTCCCTACCCATGATAAAGGGATATTCTTCCATTTCCTTAGGTTCTCTTCAATTTTTTTCTGAAGTGATTTGGGTCTTTCACTTCTCTTGTCAGGTTGATTACTAGGTACTTAATATTTTTTAGAATATTTTTAGAATATTTTTTTAGAATATTTTTAAATAGGATCGACTCCTTAATGTCTTTCTCCTCTACTTTGTCATTTGTATAGAGGAATGCTATTGTCTTTTGTGCATTAATTCTGTAGCCACAAATTTGCTGTATTGGCTTATTGTTTCTAGGAGTTTTACTGTAGACTCTTTAGGGTTTTCGATGTATATCATCATATCATCTGAAAAAAGAGATAGTTTGATTTCCTCTCTTTCTATCTGAATTCCTTGGATTCTTTTGTTGTATAACTATTGCTAGTACTTCTAAAACTATGTTGAATAAGAGTGGAGAAAGTGGCAGCCTTGCTTAGTACATGACCTTAATGGAAATGTTTTTAGTTTTTCACAATTAAGGATAATGTTGGCTGTGAGTTTTTTGTAGATAGCTGTACTATCTTGAGGAAGGTTCCTTCCAACCCCATTTTGCTGAATGTTTTCAGCATTAATGGGTGTTGGATTTTGGCAATGCCTTCTCTGCATCAATTGATATAATCAAGTGGTTTTTGTCTTTCTTCTTGTTCATGATGATGTATGATGCTGATTGATTTGCATATGTTGAACCATCCTTGCATCCCTGGCATAAAACCTGTTCATAGTGTATAATCTTTTTGATGTATTGTTGGATTCAGTTTCCTCATATTTTGTTGAGGATTTTTGCATCTATGCTCATTAATGAGATTAATCTGCAGCTTTCTTTCTTTGCCATGTCTTTTCCATCCTTGGGAATGAGTGTGATATTTGCCTTGTAATAATAGTTAGGAAGGATTCCTATCTTTTCAATATTTTGGAAGAGCCTGAGGATCAGTGGTTGTAATTCTTCACGAAATGTTTGATAGAATTCACCTGTAAAACCATCTGGACCTGGACTTTTGTTCTTGGGGAGTTTCTTTTTTCTTTTTTTTAGAAAAAACCAAGATGCCCTTCAATAGACGAGTGGCTAAAGAATCTGTGGTACATAAACACAATGGAATATTATGCAGCTGTCAGGAGAGATGAAGTCATGAAATTTTCATATACATGGATGTACATGGAATCTATTATGCTGAGTGAAATAAGTCAGAGTGAGAGAGATAAATGCAGAATAGTCTCACTCATCTATGGGTTTTAAGGAAAATATAAGTCATTTTTGTAACATTCCTCAGAATGAGGGAACTGAAAAGCCTGTATGGGGTACAGGTGGGGGTGGGTTGGGAGGGAGGGAGTTTTGGGGCACTGGTGTCGGGAA
This sequence comes from Crocidura indochinensis, assembly GCA_004027635.1. NCBI lineage: Eukaryota > Metazoa > Chordata > Mammalia > Eulipotyphla > Soricidae > Crocidura > Crocidura indochinensis. The sequence goes on from PVKC010021869.1 coordinate 16,668, forward strand.
AGTTGCATTAGTGAAGGGGGTGTTTAAAAAAGAAGTTAAAGGAAAAATCAAAAAGAGAAAAGAAAAAAAATAAGGCCTCCCAATTCTTATCACAGGCTGTGTTCTTTACACTGACTGTATAGAAAGAGGAGGTACAGTAAATGCACCCCATATGCACCTCAACCCAGACCCTTGCCGGGTCTGTATTGTGAATCTGGGGACAAAAAAAAAAAGAAATTTTTTTATTTTATTTTAATCATAGTGGTTTACATGTCATTCACAGTAATATTCCATTTACATATAAACATTGAACCAGGGGAATTCCCATCACCAAGTTGTCCTCCCTCCACCTCCGTTCCCATTCTGCCTCCCATATCCTCCACCCTCTCCCCGGGGTCTTCTAGATTGAGTGACTCCCTCTATTTCTGGTTTATTACTTAGTGATCTTATATCTGATTGGGCTTGGTGTCTCCATTGCTTCTCCCTCTGATTGGGAGGCAGGATTAGATAGTTCGAGTTTTGTGGTTTTGTTTGGGGAAGAGTACCGTAATAGAATGGGGTAAAATTAAGTATGCCTACAATGGGCAGAGTCCTTCTAGCAGCTCTCATCCTCAGTTTGAGAGAAAGGGAAAAAAAAAGGTGAAACACCACAACATTTTACAAAGACATATTAAATAAGACATCTAGTGAGCGCTGTAGCGATAAAGATATGCACCACATAATTGCCATGGTCTTGAGATAAGAAATATGACAGAGCGCAAAAAATCAAAGAGAAAAGAAGAAAGAAAAAGTACATATATAAGTAAAATAGTGGGCTACTATTTATATATCTACACCAAAATAAGGAGGTCGACAAAAATTAGGTAAGAGAAAAAAAATAGTAATAAGATAAATAAATTAAAAAAGATTATTTTGAGCTTCTTGTCTCTCTCTCTTTTGTGTTTTTTGGGTCCCACCTGGTAGTGTTTAGGGGGTTACTCCTGGCTCCATGCTCAGATATTTCTCCTGGCATGCCTGGTATTCCAACCGATAACCTTCTGCGTGAAAGGCAGATGGCTTACCTCCACGCTATCTCTCCGTCCTTCCCTCCCCCCCTTTTTTCCCCTTCTGCATAGGCACATTAAAAATTGGGGTCATTCGAAAAGGGAATCTCCTTGGCCTAAGAGATACAGGGTTTCTTCCCCCTTGGAATATATCATCATGGGATTATCTATAGACTCCTTTCAAGTTCATTTGCTCTCTCCTTGATGTTTTTGTGTTGTATGGAAGACTTCTGCTCTGATCTGGATAATGATATCAG
>PVKC010021870.1:0-17951 GCA_004027635.1 Crocidura indochinensis
CGGCTCGGGCGAGCTGTAGATTTTATACACATATCTTTGTTTTATTTTTATTCTTGCATTTCAACATTTCTTATTTTATTTCTGTTGAATTTGTCCCATATTACTACGGTCAGTTTGAATAGATTTTGAGGATTATTTTCCTTCTTCTGTTCTTTTTTTTAACATGATTTAGCCTCTACTGCTGTTGGATGGAGGCACAATGCAGCTCGTCTTACATCTCATTGATTTTTTTCTCTCAGCATCTGTAGTAGCTGCTAATTTGCAAGGGAAGCTTTTCAGTGAGGATTTTTGTTTGTTTGTTGGACCACAACCAAAGGCACTCAGTGGTTACTCCTGGTTCTTTTCTGATATATCATTCCTTCCAGGCTTAGGGAAACTTATGTGATGTCAGAGATTGACCCAGGTCAGCTGCTTTCCAGGAAAATGTGGTATCATTTAGCCCCTTGTAAGTTTTTTTTTTTATTTTACCTAGTAGGTTATTCAATTCTGTCTTTTTGTTTTGTTTTGGCCCACACCTGGCAGTGCTCAAAGGTTACTCCTTTGTCTGTGCTCAAATTTGCTCCTGGAAGGCTAAGAATGCTGGGAATCTAACTGGGACCATCCTGGGCTGCTGCATGGAAGGCAAATGCCCTACTGCTGTACTATTATTTCAGCCCCCAATTCTGTCATTTATGTTTACAGTTTTTATCATTTCTACTCTCATATAATCTTGAGTATTATTCATTCATTCATTTATTTATTCTTATTTTTTATTATTCTTGAGTATTATCCATGGTTACTTTAAATTCTTTGAACATTCTCAACATATGTACTCTATATAGAGACTACCTAGTATATCCTATACGGAATATATATAACTTATATACATTACCATCTTCATGCATTAAGTGTGGTAGGCTTCTGTGCTGTTCTCTATTACTGACTTTGAATTTTTTGTTATTCTATTTGTTGTGGTGTGGCTCATTGATTAGAAGAAAGGTTCAGCTATGGATCAAAGAGGAACATATATGTTCTTGGTGCTCACACTTTTCTGGTTACAATGGCTCTTCTGATTCAAAGAGAGCCCTGCTACCAGACTGCTTGCCTAGCTTAAATTATTAGGGACAACTTGGCTAGAATTTTTTGTTTTATTTTCTAAATATTTAGTTGGATATATTTTTGCCACTCTGTGTCTCTTTCTTTTTTTTTACTCCCCCCCTCACTCTGTGTCTCTTAACTGGTGCATTTAGTCCATCGACAATTAGAGAGATATTATTCATGGATTTAGTGTCATCTTTGTTTAGAAGTTTGATGTGTTTGTTGGCTTGTCTTTTCTTAAAATTGACCTTTCAGTTTTTCTTTTTAAGGCTGGTTTTGAGTCTGTAAAGTTTCTGAGCTGTTGTTTATCTGTGAAGTTATATATATCACTTTCAAAAACTGAAAGTGAGTCTGGCTGTGTGCAATATAATAGGCGAAGCATTTATTTTGTTGAGTTTTGTCACTATAGCTCACCACTGCCTCTGACTTTGAGGGTTTCTTGTGATGGGATGGTTGTACATCTTTAGGATGCTTCTTTTAATGTAATTTACCTTTATGATCTTACTGTTTCAGTATTCTATCCCTATCTGTGGAATTCATCATTGTAACTAGAATGTGTACAGGGGTTCTTTTCTTTGGGTCTCTTAGTTGGCACTCTTCAGGCATGAGGATTTGGTTGCATGCAGTCTTTTGCTCTGTGAGTTTCTCTCTAGAGATGTCCTGACTATTGATTCTTCCTGCGGATTATCTTCCTGGGTTTCTGGGACTTCAATGATTCTTATGTTGTTTTTGTTGATTTGATCAAAGACTTCTATTTTCATATGTTCACGTTCTTTGAGTACTTTTTTTTTCGGGCCACACCCATTTGATGCTCAGTGGTTACTCCTGGTTAAGTGCTCAGAAATTGCCTCTGGCTTGGATGGACCATATGGGACACCAGGGGATCGAGTCGTGGTCCTGATCCTTGGCTAGCACTTGCAACGTAGAAACCTTACCTCTAGCACCAACTCGCTGGCCCCTCTGTGTGTACTTTTTTGTCTAATAACTTGCTTTAAGGTTCATGTCTAACCTCCTCTGCTCTTTTTGTTTGTTTGTTTTCATCTCATCTTCCATCTCACTGATTCTGTCCTCAGCAGCTGTTAATCTGTTGGACAGATTTTCTATTGAGGTTTTCATTTCATCTACAGAGTTTTAAAGTTATGTCATTTCAGTTTGGAGTTTTTATTTCTATCTTTGTGACCTGTTCAGCTTGATTTATGCTCTCTTTGTGTTCTGTGTACTCTAAGCTCCTTATCTGAGAGGCTAAATAGGTGGTTGGCACTCTCCAGGAAATCACAGCTGTCATTTTCATCCTCTATACAGTATGTTGTATTGAGTTGTCTAACCATTATCATGTTGTAGTGTGGATTTTACTATATGTTCTTGTGGGTTCCATGGACTAGAGGATGTTGACTATGCTTTGTTTTGCAGCTACTCTCCTCTGGCTCCACCCTTTGTGTATGGAGTCAGTCTACCTCGTGCAGAACCCTAAAGAAATGATGTCTGTTGGGGCCATTCTTGGTTTGTGGTAAGTCCTGATGAGATTATGTCAGCTGGGGCCTTTCTTGGCAGCCTCAAGCAGAAAAGCATGAAACCAGGCAAGAAGCAAAACAGGAAAGCAAAAAGGCTTTTTATGTATTTTTGTGCCCAAACACATGTCAGGATTTGGTGTTAGACAACTTACTATGCCTGGAGCCTGTAGTGGTCCTATGCCAGGGTACTTGATGGGTAAGATCTCCCTGTTTTTAGGCCACAGATTTTTCCTTTATATTTTCACCATAATTTGCTGTGCCTATGCAAAAACAATCAAATAAAATAAACCTGCCACACATACTCATTTTTTATTATTTATTGTTTTATTTATCTCTTTTGTTCACTCTGGTGGTGGGAAAGGCCCTGAAATTCAACTACAGAGGACTCTGTAGATCATAATTGTTTGAATAAAATAAAATTTAAAAAAGAAAGATTTTGTTCCTCATAGCAGAGAAAATCAATTGAATGGGATAGAATTTTGCAGATGAATATATGAAGTTAATTGTCTTTGCCTTATCTGGAGTAGCGGAGCTTACATTGGAAATACACACAAAGTATAGGTGGTGGTCCCATTTCAATGAAAAAATGATTATCATTTTGTATTATGTCTTTATGGTTATATTTGTATTTCTGTTTCTAATTTTAATATATCCATTTCTCTCACATTTTTGCTTTTAAACAAACAATGTAATAAAGACTCACTTTGTGTCTGGGGATTTATATTTTTCAGCACCGTGAGAGATGAACATACCACCTAAGGGATTTATCTCCCTTGACTACTTGTGAGTGTCCTTTATAATGTCTCCATAAAGAGCATATTAGCAGAGTCCCTGGGTCCCTGAATTCTAAGTTTAAAATGAACAAGGAAATAGGATGGAGGCAAGTGTCTGGTGGAGAAAATACCCAGACTGAATGGAATACCTTTCTTCTACAAATAGCAGAAGAAGCAAAATAGTAAAAACAGAGAAAAATCTCAACTAAGCAACCAAATCATTCGATCCAAAAATCTGATTTTTGTAAGGAAGGTTAAAGGGAGATATATTGGGAGTTTGGAGGAAGGGTTTTGTGTCAGTGGTTATGAGTTTGTTGTTAGAATTATGTAGGATAAAATGTCACAAAGTAGTCAAACACAGAACTTCAACCAATTTTTAAAACATGCAAAATTAAGTATCACCTCCCCAAAGATTAATGGTGCCTTATATAAAAATTGGGACAGTGTTAGACAATATTCCCACTATAGACCACCACTTTCCACTCCAACTTCCATGTGGTTTAGGGTGGGCCTGAAGTGAGAAGACAAGCTTCAAAGTATGTCTCAGACGGTTCTGCCACTAGTCTAAGTGGTGCAGGCCCCTGGAAAAGGCAAAGAATATTGGGATGAACACCCTCAGGGTGAATATGTGTTATTGTCACAGTGACTATGAATACACCATTTCAACAAAAAGAAAAAAATTATATAATCATATCAATAGGCATTTGATAAGGTCCAACACCAATTCTTAATAAAAACCCAGCAAAATGGGAATGAAAGGTACTTTTCCAAAATAATCAAGGCTATCTACCACAAGCCAATGGCAAATGGTATTATTAATGAATATAAACTAAAAGCATTTCCCCTAAAATCTGGTACAAAACAAGGCTGTCCTCAATCACCACTTCTATTCAACATAGTACTGGAACTACTTGCCATAGTGATTAGGCAAGAAAAGATATCAAGAGCATCCAGATAAGTAGGAAAGAAGTCAAGCTCTCACTGTTTTCAGATGACAGGATAATATATTTAGAGATTATTAAAAACTCTGCCGAAAAGCCTCTAGAACTCATAGATTCCTAAAGCAAAGTGTCAGGCTACAAATTTAACATGCTAACGTCAATGGCCTTCTTATACACTAATAATGATAGAGAAAAAATTGACATTAAGAAAACAATGCCATTCATATTCGTGCCCTACAAATTCAAATATCTTAGGATAAACTTAACTAAAGAGTATCGATACAAAGTAAACTACAAAATCCTACTTCAAGAAATAAGAGAGGACACAAAGAAATCCCTTGCTCATGGATTGGCAGCATTAATATAATTAAAACCACATTTCTCCCCAAGGTATTGTACTCTCCATGACATTTAGACTAAAGGCATCTTTAAGGAGGAAACAGCACGCTACAAACAAGTGGAAGCAGAAATAAACAAATGGGGATGTATTAAGCTGAGTATCTTCTGCAACTAAAAGGAAATAGTGCCCAGGATAGAAGAACCACCTACTGAGTGGGAGAAACTATTCATCCAATTCCCATCAGATAAGGGGCTAATCTCCAAAATATACAAGGCACTGACAGAACTTTACAAGAAAATATATCAAATCCCACAAAAAATGGGGAGAAATAATGACCAGACACTCCCTCAAAGAAAAAATACAAATGGTCAAAGATACATGAAATAATGCTCCACGCCACTAATCATGAGGGAGATGCAAATAAAACAAACATGAGGTACCATCTCATGCCACAGAGATTGGTGCATATCACAAAGAATGAGAACAAGCAGTGCTGGCAATGATGTAGAAAGAAAGAACTCTTATTCACTGCTGATGTTTATGCTATCTAACCCAACATTTATGAAAAGAGATATGGAGATTCCTCTAAAAACAGAAAATTAAGATTTCAGATGATCCAGCTAGACCACTCCTAGGCATATACCCTAGGAGCACAAAAATACAATACAAAAATCCTTTCTTCACATCTATATTCATTGAAGCACTATTTACAATAGCCAAACGTTGAACACAACCAAGATGCCCTTCAGCAGATGAATGGCTAGAGAAAATATGGTACATATATACAACGGAATATTATGCAGCCGTCAAGATAGATGAAGTCATGAAATTTTCCTATAGATGGAATCTATTATGCTGAGTGAAATAAGTCAGAAGGAGAGAGATAGACACAGAATAGTCTCACTCATCTATGGGTTTTAAGGAAAATAAAGACATTCTTGCACTAATATTCAGAGACAAAAGGGAGCAGGGCTGGAAAGCCCAGCTCACAACATTAAGCTCACCACAAGGAGTGGTCAGTACACTATTAGAAATAAATACCCTGAAAAGTATCATAAAATTGTGAATGAATAAGGGAAGTAGAAAGCAATCCTCGAGTACATGCAGTGGTGGGTGGGGAATTGGGAGATTTGGGACATTGGTAATAGGAATGTGCACTGTTGAAGGGTGATGTTTATTACATGACTAAAACCCAAATACAAGCATATTTGTAATCAAGGTGTTTAAATTAAGATATTATTAAGAGATAGCAATAAAATACTTTTATTAATTAATACTTCTAAAAATGTTTTATCTCAAAATAAACACTTAGAGTTTATTTGAGGATTATCTGAGCTGGATGATGCTAGTTGCATTTGATTTGCTATTTTTTTTTTTTTTTGCTCAATGCGAATAGCAAGTTTCTATGAACCATTTTCATTTGATTTGCTGTTCTCTTTCTACTTTTATCAGAGTTGTAATATCCTCTTATCTTCCTCCTACTTTTTCTTATTTAAACTTTCTAAATTTTTATCTTATTCATAGCAGGTTATCAGACTTACTTCTGTTTTGTATTTGGGGATCACTCCATACAATATTCAAGGAACCAAGTTGCAAAGTTCTTCATGATTGACTTTTATACATACCATGTAAAATACCTTAAACAATACACATTTACCAACACCAATGCCCTTATTTTTCCTTCCTCTGTCTGTCGCCTGCGTGTTGTGAGATTTGTCTTCTCTCTTGCTTTATTTCATTTTAGACATTATAGTTTGCTATATTGTTGGTGAAGTGGTTACATGCCTATACTTCAACTCTTTTTATCCCCTTGTTCTTGTCCATAAAAGTTGTTTCCAAATATCATTGTCTTATGGTCCCTTTCTGGCCTCCACCATTTTTGACAAGATTTATACCATGAATTGGTCCTCCTAGCCCTCATTTCTTTTGTCTGTGAGTATTATCATAATATATTTTTTATATCTCACAAATAAGTGTGATTGTTCTGTCTAGTACTCTCCCTTTAAGGGTTCCTTCTTGTCCCACAAAATGCCAATCATTAGTGTGCTTAGTCCTGCCATTTTGCCACCTAAGGGTAACTGCTAAACAGTCACAGTGTACAGTTTGATATTTTGGTCTCATTTCATTGACATCTCCCTTACTCTCTCTTACTCAATAAATCCACCATTTGCCATATTTAGTAGAAAACACATCTTAAAATATTTTCCAGTGGGGCCCGGGAGATAGCATGGAGGTAAGGTGTTTGCCTTTCATGCAAAAGGTCATCGGTTCGAATCCCGGTGCCCCATATGGTCTCCCTTGCCTGCCAGGAGCAATTTCTGAGCATGGAGCCAGGAGTAACCCCTGAGCACTGCCGGGTGTGACCCAAAAACCACAAAAATTTTTTTTCCAGTAATAATATATTTTGTATTGCTCTCTTGTACCTCATTATTTTTAATTTCTTATTTGAAGACATTGGCAAGTTTGAGATGATAGGTTTGTAGCTTGGGGTCAGAGCTATGGTCAAGCTGATTGAGCATTTAACTTGTCAACCCTGTTTGATACTTCAAATCCTATAGGGTATTCAAATCCCAAAGAAAGCTCTCCCACTCAAGCAAAAAGGCAGCATAGAGCCCAAAGAACCAGAACATGTGGGAAAAACATCCAACAAGATATATGAACCGGGGCCCTGGAGATAGCATGGAGGTAAGGCGTTTGCCTTTCATGCGAAAGGTCATCGGTTCGAATCCCGGTGCCCCATATGGTCCCCCGTGCCTTGCCAGGAGCAATTTCTGAGCATGAAGCCAGGAGTAACCCCTGAGCACTGCCGGGTGTGACCAAAAAAAAAAAGATGTATGAACCAAGAGATGACAAAGGTGGAATTGGAAAACAAATTTTTGGTGAAGATAAAAATATACCTAAATTGAGAAACATCAATCTAGGCCATCTTTAATACCATACTTAAAACCAGTAAATACCCCAAAGTAACATTCAGAGATCTTAGGGTGAAATAAGAAGAGACATTTTGACTGAAAAAGGCAAAATCAAAAACAATTATACGAAAAACCCAAACCTATAGAGACAATTTTATTTGATCCTTTTTAGCTTTATTGAGACTTTTTTCTTGAGAACAAACAGATTGCTTTTCGCTGGGGGTTGACCAGGAAGTGCATATTAGTCTATACAGTGCAATATACCTGCACCTCTGAATCTGGATCCCAATTGAGATCCAGAAGCTAGTTCTTGAGCTCCCAGGAGCCAACCAAACATCACAGCAGAACCTGGGCAAGAAATGGGGATTATGAGCTTCTTCAAAGCTCTCTGCTGTGTTAATTAAGCCTATGGTACTCTTCAGTGGCAACTGTGAACTTGGAGGAGAGCACAGCAGCCTCAAGGCTTAATAGACTGCATTTCTAGGTCTCGAGGTTTGGCCAGTGTGACTGAAGACCTGAAGCACCTAAAGACTCAGGGTCAACTCTGAAAAAAAGATGCCATAGAGTGACCTCAGAGGAGAACAAGTAGAAAAAATGACTCAGTTCACATTTAAAGCAGCAATTACTGAAATAAAATGTATCCACTTCCACAAAAAGATTGTCACAAGGCCACTGTCTGAAATCATTTCTTCACAGTCTCATAGATGGTCACAGCTTAAATTATCATGAAAGGCATGATGTGCCCAATTATTTAATTCATAATCTAGCAATCACAACAACAAAGGTATCAACTTTACATGACCGTTATGTGACTGTTGAGCCTGTCAGGCATGAAACCTTAGTACAGAGACAGGAATAATTTCAGAGTATCACAAGCTACAGCTCATATCCATAGACAAAAAACTTCCCTGTGTTCTCCAGTTAAATCAGTACTGTAACCTCACATTATAACAAAAATAGTATGAGGATTAAACATAGTTTGTCTGAGTAATAGCAAAAGTTACATTCTATTAGCCTTTCAGTTGTCTTTGTTCTTGCCAAAGATTGAGAGTTTAGCTTCATCCTTTCATATTACTATCCTTATCAGAAGAGTTGTTTGGGTAAATAAGGGTGGACCCACCACAGTAGCTGAAAGGGCATGCTGTGTGATGATGGCATAGGTCAGTTCACTTTTAAAACAGCACATTTTGAGGGAAACTTATAGATTTCCCACAGAAAGATGGTTTTGTCACATACTAGACATTTCTCTGTCCTCTTTTCCACACAGTGTCTAAGGAACAGTTTCCTGTTTTCTAGTTGTCTGGTGCTCAATATCTCTTATCTGAGCCTACTAAGGTCTATTGAATATTGTATGCAGATTTCCACTCAGTCATCAAATTTCTAAAAATCCTTTGCTTATACGAGGAAAAAGTCTTCCTGATTAAATTATTCTCATATTCTGGATTCATTTTTTAATCTGTAACACTTTGCCAGTGGTTAGTTTTTGGATAACTTTGGCATTACAGGATATAAATTGGATTTAATAGTACATGGAGAGGTTAGTGGTCAGACAAAGGACAAAGTATGACCATTGCAGAATTGAAAGCAGAAATTTAGTAAGTAAGGGGACCCATATATAAGACTTCCCTTGTGCAGCGGCAAGAAAACTAAATTGCAAACCATCCTTGATGATTCATTTATTCATTGGCTTTTTCACTTTTTCTGTCCACATCTTTCTGCTTTATGGACATCAGCTCCCCAGGCTAACCTTCCAGTAGAGCCTCTGCTTCTGTTTTACATTGACCTGGTTTGGAATGTTTTCCAATTATAAATTTATATATTTGAGCTAAGAACAATTGTCTTAAGGTCATTTTGCTGTATGAATGAGCAGTGTGTCCTGAGGGATGGAACACAGTATACTCTTCAATCAGACATGAGGAAAGGCTTTCTTTCACCATTTGTAGGATGACCATTTTACTGTATTTTGCAGCTTATGCATTTTGGGGCAATATAAGAAGAAAAGTGCATGTCCAATTGGTGATATAACCTGATGCCATAATTAAAGAGGTCTATGTGCAGTGAGTAGCCCATCCTATGATCTCTGTTATGTTGCCTGAGATTTTCCTGTGGACACTATAGAGTCATTTGTGCCTTCATGTTTACTTTTCTATGCTATGATTTGTCCCTGGGTAGCTATACCCTGTGTGAAGGGATATAAAGTGAAAAAAATTGGTTATTTTTAACAAGATTGTAAAGCAAAGCACTTATATAATTAATCATGTAATCACTGGCATTTATTTCTTAGAAAATTAGGTACATTCAGATCATACTCATAAGTGCTGAAAATTGTGTGAGGAGCATCTTGATCTTGCTCATAATTCTTTGAGCTGGTCCAAGCTGCTGACAGTCTTTCTGGAAACTCTCCAGATAGTGTGAATCTATACCATGATTCCACATAAAACTGACATAAATTCCATAACAACACATGATACCATTAATGTCGCTGTGTCCATTTTCACAAAAAAAAATCTTCCCTTTCATTTATTTAATGCAAAATTCAAGCTCAAAATTATTTAGATACAAATATGCTCATGGAGCAGTGCTCCACAAATATTGCAGAAGATGATCTTGCCAACACCTGGAATGATATCAGAGAAAAGAACTTATTGCTGTTGCACAGAATTTATAAAAATGTACAAAGATATAACTCCAAATATGCCTGAATTTTATACAACTGCGGTAGAAATATCCCAGAGTCAAATTTACTTACAAATACATTGTCTATTCTATGTAGATCACAGAATTGAAAGGATCAGTTCAATTTAACAAATAGGGATGCTCAAAGAAAACAGTTCTGAGCAAGTAGCTCTCCCAAACTCACAATAATAGGAAGAACTAAAAAAAGTGACATCTTCATATGTACCCCAATTTTCATTTGCCTATTTTTCACAAATTTCCTGTTTTACCTGCCTTGTTTAATTTTACATAAGTAGAAATAAAATGGAATATTGGTCTTCTTTTAATTGTTTTCCTCCAAAACAAAATTTAAATAATGTTTGTATAAACATTGAATAACTGAAAATTTGGTGCTTGCTAAAGAAAGACCTACAGTACAAGAACATGCAATCACACATGACATAATTACATGTGGTTCTTCTGCCAGCAACTGAAAATATCCAGCAGAGAATCCTAAAGAAATGTAGTAAGAATACAGGAGTCTAGGAGAATACTGTGTTTCTACTGGTTATTGCTTATTGATACACGGATATACTGAGATTTTCAAATGAATGCTGAGCCTGGAGCCTTTTTCTAAATCTCAGAAACCTGACTGTACTGCATAAGAAGTTAAGAGACCTAAGCATTTCTCTAACCTCTTCACTCAGCACAGCTACCTCTTTCTCAGTTTTCTGTCACATACAGGATGTGGATTGTCACACTGTTTCTTTCGCAAAGAAATATGTGCCTGTGTTCAGGAGTCAGATTGCTCATTTCCATGTAGGCTGTGCTGGTGTGACTCAGCCCTGGAACGTTGGTGCGTATCTTGCATCATCACTACCAGGGTAAATTCTTCCCATCCACTCAAGCCCTTGTCCAGGGCGCTGCTGCACCCAATGCATGTTGTAGCTTGTGAAGATGTAACACTGATGTCCCAGGCTTCCTCAAGTCAGTCCCATACTGCACCAGTTTTATTTGGAAGTTCACACCCGTGGGGAGATTGGATTGGAAGGCCTTCCCTGACTGGGCCAAGTTCCCTTCACAGTCTAAATACTGGTACCTTTACCTGTGGACACTGTGAGCAGGAAGAGGATTTTTCATATTCATTCCATGCTGGGGGCTGTGCTCACACAGCCACATTAGTGTGTTGAGGTGTATACTTGTGATATCCTTACACACAAACTTTTCTGTATTTATTTCAATATCAGCAGTGTATTTGTATATTCATAAGGGAGAACAACCATAGTTGAATCCTACTCCAATATATAGAAAAAGCAAATGATTTACTTAGGCTTATCTCTCAAGAGTGTGAACCCTAATATTTTGAGGTCATTAGTCCACAGCCTGTTCTGAACTCTGCAGTAGAGAAATTCCTACTGGACATTAGACAGACAGGGCATGCTACTCTCAGAGATCCATCCGACAAGCTTTGCACTGTCACTTCCTTGGGTTTTATTATCAGAAATTTGATGTAGATACTTTGGATTCACTCTAGTTTAATTCTTATATGTTTTCTTATTAAATCCTCATGAGATAAAGAATAAAAAATATAGTTGCGTGTCAATCATACAAGGTTCCTACATCTTTATTTTCACAAGTTTTCATTTACCACCAAAAATTATCCTGCCTTTATGACAGACACATTCTCCTTTTCTTTTCTTTCCTCTCATCTGACCCATTTTTCCTGTTTAGTATCATGATTTGCAACATTGTTCCTTAGTGAAAACTTGCACAACTTTTTATTTCCTTTCAATTATAATTTGTTGTCCATGAGGCTTTCCTATATTATTGTCATAGTGTTTATTTTTATGTCCAAACTATTAATCCATCATTTCTATTATCTATCATTTTCATACTATGAGTTTTTTATATTCCACATGAGTGTAATTATTTTAATACTGCTGTCCTATCTGACTCATTTCACTTAGCATGATGCTACACATCTCTATTTATACACAAATTTTATTAATTCATTTTTCCAACAGCTACATAGTTTTCATTCTCTAGATGCATCTACCATAGTTTCTTTATCAACTCATCTATTATGCGGCACTTGGGTTGTTTCCAGGTTCTGGTTAATGTGAATAGTGCTAGAAAAATCATAGGAAAGAAGATACTTCTTACATAGCATTCTTTTATTTTAAGACCCTTTTTCAATATAACGAGGAGCACTATACCTGGATTAAATAAAAGTTAATTTCTAGATATTTGAGAAAATATCCTAGCAACATAATTTAGGTCATTCATGAACTTATTTTGTTGTTAAATTCTCCAGGAGAATAAAGTATTTTGAAACAACTGCTGACCATCAATACTTTCATCACTGGTGGTTATATCAGTTGTTTTCCTTTGAAAACAGAAAACACCAGTAATCAAGAAAGCTCTCCTAGTCCTCTAAATATACACCTCATATAGCCTGAATTGGTATGGTCACAGCGTACCCTGTTGCCCATAACTGCCAACAATGAGGCTCTTGTTTGGGTTCCCAGCACTGCCACACTCACACCTCCTCTTAGGTCTTGATCTGCTGTCAGTCTCTGAGAGCAAAGTAGCATATGGACCTGAATGCAGAATGCTCCTGCACACACTATTCTTCTTTTAAGTTATATTTAACTAGCAGTGTAACAGTGTTATTCTCGTGTTAATATTTTATGGTTTTTTTTTTTTTTACCACTCAGACTACATCCATTCCCTCTACCCTTTTCAGAGAAAAGGGAGAAGGATCATCAATGGCAAGAGGAAGCTGTAGAAGCCACACCTAGAGCTGGATTCACGCTCAGGAAAGGACGTTCTGGCTCCTCCTTGTGGCTTTGGGTGCTCTACATGATCAAAGAAACTTTTCTCTACATGATCAAAGAAACTTTTCTAGTCACATACGATAGAAATGATCCCTGAAAGTATAGTCTTAATATTTTATGTTTATATACATGCACTATCAGATGACACCCAATTTATAACTCAAAACAAAGGTGTTCCCTGATCTTCCTCTTCCCCATAAATCTCTATTTATATGTACAAGTCCACCTGGATAGATAATTTTCTCTCTCCCAACCTTCAGCTCCTGGTAAATTTTGTGCTAGTTTAATCAAGAAATAGCAGTTTGGGGGCTGGAGAGATATCATGGAATTAAGGTGTTTGCCTTGCATGCAGAAGGATGGTGGTTCAAATCTCGGCATCCCATATAATCCCCTGAACCAGCCAGGAGCAATTTCTGAGTGTAGAGTCAGGTGTAATGCTTGTGCGCTGCTGAGTGTGACCCAAAATCCAGACATAAATAGCAGTTCTGACTTGAGGCTCTCTCAGAAACACAAGGAGAAGCCATGACTTCATAACTACACAATTCTTTCCTTAATGAGTTCGTTTATTAATCCTTTACCACTACTATATTTCTTCAGACCATTTACATAGGGATTAGAAATATAGTTCTTGAGAATAAATTCACAACTATGGATTTTACTTTACAATACACTATACACTTCCATTCCAGTATCTGACATTTCACCACTTTCTTTATGCATCTACTAATACAACAGTCATTTTGCTGCTTTCTCTCTATTGCATGGTGATATCATTTTTTCATTATTCTATTTTCAATTTATTTAATTCTTTATATATAGTATTGTTATTACAAAGCTATTCATTGTTGATGTTGAGATACAATGTTTAAGAACCAATTTCATCCTCACTGTCAACCTTCCTACACCAATATTCTGAGAGTCCATACAATACCTCCCACCTTCATGTATTTTTGTTTTTTCGGGCCACACCCATTAGATGTTCAGTGGTTACTCCTGGCTAAGCGCTCAGAAATTGCCCCTGGCTTGGGGGGGACCATATGGGACGCCGGGGAATCGAACATTAGTCCTTCCTTGGCTAACGCTTGCAAGGCAGGCACCTTGCCTCTAGTGCCGCCTCGCCAGCCCCCACCTTAACATCTTAACATCATCTTAACAAACACATTTCAAAGTTTGGTTATTATCATTTTGGATTTCAGTGTCAAATTTGTGGTTTGGTTGATTAGTTCTGTTCTTCCTTAACACCACCAATGATCCTGAATTCCAAGACCCTTGTTATCCATGATCACATATATATGTTTCTTGTGTTTCTCCTCCACTTTTTTTCTTTTGTTCACAATAAACTCTGGACAAGGAATTCCTAGACTATCACCATTTGAACAATTGCATTCCATAATGCAGTTATTCTAAAGACCACATATAAGTGATACAATCCTGCATTTATCCTTCTTCTGACCCTCAATCTTATCTTCCAGTTCCGTCCAAAGTCTAGGAAGTTACATTATAGCACCTTTCCTAATAAATATGTAGAATTTCGGGGCCCAGGAGATAGCATGGAGGTAAGGCGTTTGCCTTTCATGCAAAAGGTCATCGGTTCGAATCCTGGTGCCCCATATGGTCCCCCGTGCCTGCCAGGAGCAATTTCTGAGCATTAAGCCAGGAGTAACCCCTGAGCACTGCCGGGTGTGACCCCCCAAAAAAATAAATATGTAGAATTTCATTGTATATATGTAGCACATGGAGGTCATATAATGATCTGTTGTCGAACATATAATTTGATTACTACTATTAGCTATTATATTGTATTGTACTGAGTACTGCGATGAATAGCACGGGGAATGAATGATTTGTTGACCTGGGGAGAGATACCCCAAAGCGGTACTTCTCAGTCATATTGTGACTCAATTCTAAGTTATCTGATAATCCTCCACACTACTTTTCTACAGTTTTGAAGCAGAGAGCATTCCCATCAAAAGGGGATGAAATATCCTGTTTCACCACACCCTTACCAATACAGACTGTTCCCACTCTTTTTGGCATGTGCCATCCTCTTTGGTGTAAGATTATATCTCATTGTCCTACTAATCTGGATTTCCCTAAAGGCAATTTGTTAGAGCCCAGTTTCGGAGGTAAGCCCACACTGCTATTACCAAGAGAACCCAAAGTCAAGACTCTGAGAAATATCACAGTCTTATATATTAGAGAAGTCCAGGGACTTATGACAAATTCCTAGGTCAGAAGTTAGACCAAGGGAGAGAGAAGGGTTTAAGACTAGTGAAGGATGAGATTGAAGGCAAAGTAAGATAAAAGGATGCAGATCAAAGCAGATAAAGGTCTGTACAAATCAGGGAGAAATACCTCAGCAAAGTGTAGAAAAAGTTCAATCCAAATGTCCTTCCCACTGTATCCTCCAATGGAGAATCAACTCTCAACCACACAGTTACATAGGCTCATCTAGCCAATCATGATTAAGGTATTATTTAAAGTGGTGGTTTACTTTTATGTCTAGCTGGTGCTGGACTAGAGAACTAGAAAAAGTGGTGATGTCGGCGTTATAATCCAAAAAATGATGTGTTATCACGTTACTCTGCCCATCCCTAAAGAAGTGAAGGAGAGGATATTCATCTGCTTTATTCTCTGCACATAGAGGCCTTGAGATGGATGCATCTGACTGCCATTCCAAGGTTACTCCTGCAATAACCTATTCCTGATATTCCCAAAATATTCCCACAAGGGCTTATCTTGTTCATCATAATTTAATCACAAGTTCACTTTATTAATACATTTCTTCTTTGCTTTAAGTAAAATTACTGAGAGAAATCTAAATGGTTCACATGCATACAAGCCTTTGAGAAGTGCACAATCATTGACTTGGGATAAGACAGCTCTGGTTTTAAGTTTTGTATGGCCTTTAGTCACCTGCTTTATAGGACAAATTCATGCATGTTTCACATGAGTCAAAGCACATCAAGTTATTAAAATACTCTATAAAATGTTGAGTGAAATCACAGATATTTCTCCTTTTATCTGACTCATTTGACTACCTTCCAGAAGCCTGAGAGATAATCCGGGACATGGGGTTGTTGTCTTGTATGTGGCAGAGATGGATTCAAACCATAACAAACCATATGACTTGCCCAAACAAACTGGGAGTTACCACTGAGAGGTAGTATAAGGTGTTAATACCTGCTTTAAGTATTATAACAACATCAGTGACTCAATAACCCTGGAGTCTCAAATCCTGGGAAAAATCACTGGATCTCTGTGCTCTGTATCCAAATGCTGTCCAGGAGACTTTTATCCACCCCTAAGTATATCATAGATCTCCAAAATTCCACCAGCTTCACCTTCCACTGGTCAAAAACAGGTACAATTACATTGTGGACTGGAAACTAGCAGGAGTAAGTTATTTCACTCACCTTCACTCAATACCTCATCTGCTCCATGAATTACTGATCAAACAAAATATGAACAACTCAAGCACAGATTTCAAGTTGAGCAGTCAGAATTTTGTTCTGATCACTTGGTAGTAACACCGGGGTAACTCGAGATTTTTATGTCATCTATTGTGACATATTTTCTAGGCTCTTCTCTTTTGTGAAGCTTTGTGCATTAATGAGGGTCATTGACATTAGATGAAGCATATGATTTGTTCAGTGTACAATTTCAAATTCTGGTAGGGAGTGCACTAGTGGATAATATTGCTTTCTGATTAAAAAATATATTTTAGTTGATCATTGTTAGATACACAGTTACCAAGATTTTCATGATAGAGGAGTTTCAATCACAGTGCCAACACCGATTTATTCACCAATACACATTTCCTGCCAACAAAGTCCTGAGTTCCCCCATTCTCCTTCTATGACAGACCTTTATTTTCTATTTCTGTCTCTATCTCTCTCTTCCTTTTTTTTCTTTTAGTCACTGATGTTTCTAATATAATGACGAAAGTGTATCGTGAATATCGCATTACCTCCTTTCAGCATCCAGTTATTGTTCAGTGGGATAAATTTTAATGATCACTGTCATAGTGGCCCCTTATCTGCCCTCTCTGCACTCTTTCTTAACAATCTTCTTACCATGAATAGATCATTCTAGCCTTAATATCTATTGATGTTGGAAATAATTATAGTAGATAATATTTGTCGACATTGACACAAAGAGCAGTTAAATAATGGTAGAGTATGTAATGCACAGAATATTTATTTCTTCCTTTTTCGTTGGCCTACATCTGTCTGAAATCAAGAACTACTACTGGATATACACATATACACTCAAAAATTACTCCTGGAAGGCTCAGAGGACCAAATGATATGCTATGGGTTGACTTTTGACCAAAAGCATGTGAGGCTTTTTTGGTTTTTGGTTTTTGGGTCACACCCAGCATGCTCAAGGGTTATTCCTGCGTCTATGCTCAGAAATGGCCCCTGGTAGGCACGGAGGACCATATGGGATACTGGGATTCAAACCACTGTCCTTCTGCATGGAAGGCAGCCACCTTACCTCCATGGTATCCACCGGCCCCAAATATTGTACCTTCTGTGCTATTGCTCTGGCCCATAAGATTTATTTCCTAAAGAAATATGATATGACCTTTCATTGGAATATATGACCTGGTATAGAGGATAAACCCACATGAATGATATGAAAGCATATTACTTGCATGACTTTTGTTCAAATATTTAAAATTTGATATGTGATTTATCATCTATGTTTAATAGCAAATGAACATAAAGTTATGAAATATATGTTATATTTAAGTTGTATATGATAGAAACTACACATGATATTTATTTTAAAAATATTTTCTCTGAAACATTTTCATATTTAAACATTTTTTATTGAATCTCCATAAGATAGTTACATGTTGGTGATTTTAAGTCATACAGTGTTTTAAAATTCATCTAC
>PVKC010021871.1:0-17952 GCA_004027635.1 Crocidura indochinensis
TATTGTTGGAGTGCTCACTGGTTATTTTATTTGACACTTCTTTTTGCATTGTTGAGGTGTTTCACCTTCCTTTTCCCCTTTGTCTCTCAAACCGATGATGAGCACCTCTAGAAGAACTCCGCCCATTTTTGGCATATTTGATTTTTCCCCAGTTTATCACTTTTCTATCTAGTCCCACCTCCCAGTTAGAGGGGGAAATAAGGGAAGTACCAAGACCAAACAAGTATAAGACCACTATGCTGTAAGCTAGGCACAGAGGAGACCACCTATTCTAGCAGCCTCAAGGGAGAGGGAGGTGAATATGGGTGGTAGGATGGGACTGGAGGTGGAAGGAGGACAATTTGATACGGGAATCCCCTGATTTTATGTTAATATGTACTTAAAATATTATTGTCAAAAATATACAAAAAATAAAAAATATATATTATTAAAAAAAAAAGAATATAAGAACCATAAGAGATTCTGGGCAGAAGCCTGAAACAATGCCCAGAGCCTGGTGAGGCCCCCTAGCTATGAGCCATGAGAGAAATACGGGCAAGAAACAAGCAAACTCAGAGGAATCCTGCCTTCAAGTTGCAGAAGCAGAAAGGCCAGTAAAGGGTGAAAAAGTCGTGGGTGCAGGAAGCTGGATAGGAAGCTCTGAAGGATCTGGGCCGATTCTAGCGAGGAAGAACACATTGAGGGGTTTTCTATTTGTGTGTTTGATGCTTCCAAAAACCTGATGTATGGAAAGATAATAAAATTTTTAATAATTATAATTATTAATTTTTATTTATTAATATCTACTACTACTATGGTTTGGGGGCCATGCTTGGCAGTACTCAGAATTACTACTGGCGCTATACTCAGGAATCATTCCTTGTAGTGAACAGAAGACTATATAGGGTGCCAAGAATGGAATCCAGGTCAGGGGCCCCCGGAACTGCCTCTAAATGACAGTTACAAGGGGTCTTTTCTAACCGGTTTCTTCACCCTTAAAGGGACAGACACTTTTATGGTTATTCTGGGGCCACCTAGGGCCATGTGTAACCCAAGAGTACTGGGAATAGGAGACGAGTGAATGAATGATGGAAGACATTACAAACGGAGTCCTGCAAAAAATCTCAAGTTTTTCCCACAAGGTAGTGGGAGGAAAGTTCCCCTGAGAAGTCAGCTAAAGCTCTTCGAAGAATATCACTGAGAAGGCAATACTGAGTCTTTCCGTTTTAGGATTGGGTAGCACAATGATATGGGATCATATCCCAGTAAAGCATGCACTCACAGTCTTCCTTTAATTATTAGAGCAACTATTAATTCCAAATAACAACACAATAGTGTCTTAGGGTACATCCTATAACACCCATAAAAGGGTTCCCTTTAAGAGGACCCCTCGTTAACTGTCATTGGATTGCTGTTGCTAAGGGGATATTAAAGCCCCCAACTCAAGTGCAGAGGTATGGGTTACTGTGGGTGGTTGGAGCTAGAGTTTGGGACCTGCTGGTTGGTGGACTACTTACTACTGCTCTTGTTGATTTCTAGACTTTGGCTGCATTTTCCCAAGTGGCTTTCCTTTTGCTTCTTCTGCTTATTCTTTATACCTGGCCTCCTTCTATCTGACCTTACCTTGAACCAAATGCATCTCTCTGTCTCTGTCTTTTTCTCTTTCCCTTTCTCAGCCTAGGCCAGGGTTTTGATATAAGACTCCTATCCGATCTACTCTGCCTGTTCTATTCATTAAACTAGGTCTCCAGAAAAACTTCCTGTCAGAGTCTTGCCTGCTTTGCCTCTGGCAGGAAAAAAGCCTTTATAGTGTGAGGTAGATTATTATGTAAATAAATCCAATCTAAAAGACCTGATAATAGGACAATCCAATTGGTTGGTGACTGAGGTGTTGTAAAAAGTAATAACCATACTTTTTCTCCAGGGGTAAACCGAAAAAGATAGAACTTCTGGGGGACTCCTAAACTTTTTATGGACTCATAAAAAACTCCAATTCCCTCTGAGCCTCTGGAGTTAATTGTTTTAGACTGCGCAGGGCAGAGTCCCCTAGAGTGAGGAACAAGTTGCTAAGCTCTGAGTTAGGAATACCAAGAAAGGGGTGAACCCAATGTCTTCCAGTTTCTGGAAATCATTAAATGTATTGAGCTCTTTCTGGTAGATGGAAATTTTCTGAGAATGTATTGTAGAGAACTTGAGAACATAACTCAAATATTCATAAGGGGGCAGCAACTAACTTTTTGCTGTAGCAAGTTGTAATTCAGCTGCCAGTAAGCGTGTAATTACATCTTCATATAACATTTTAATATAAAGATATTGGAATATTTAATATTTAAAATATTTAAGCACCATGATTACAAAGATATTTATAGTTGGGTTTCAGTTATAAAAAAAAAAAACCCTTTTACCTGTGCAACCTTTCCACCACCAATGCCCCTATCTCCCTCCTCCCCTACCTCCTTCCTGTATTCAAAACAGGTAATTTATTTCTCTTACTCACTCACATTGTCATGATAGTTGTTAGTGTAAGTGCACTCTCCACTCTTTGTGGTAAGCTTCAGATCATAAGCCAGTCCATCAGCCTCATCTCTAATGTCTCTAGGTATTATTACAATACTGTCTTCTATTTTCATAAATCCCACAGTTGAGTAAGACTGTGTCTATCTCTCTCCATCTGACTTACTATACTCAGCATAATAGTTTTCATGTCCATCAATGTATAGAAAAATTTTATGACTTCATTTTTCCTGGTGTCTGCATAGTATTCCATTGTGTATATGTACCACAGTTTCTTTAGCCACTTGTCTGTTGTCGGATATCTGGGTTGTTTCTAGGTTCCGGCTATTGTACATAGAACTTACCTATTTATTGTAAATAGGGGTACAGAAGGCATTTTGTATTGTGTTTATGTATTTTTTTGAATATATCCCTAGGAATGGTATAGCTGGATCATATGGGAGCTAAATCTCAACTTTTCTGAGGAATCTCCATATTGTTTTTTTGTAAAGGCTGTCCTAGATGCAGTGAATGAGAGTCCCTTTCTCCCCACGTCCCTGCTAGCACTGCCTGTTCTTTTTTTCTTCTTCTTTTTGGGTCACACCCAAATCGCTTCTGGCGGACTTGGGGACCATATGGGATGCTAGGATGCATGCAAGGCAAACACCCTACCTCCATGCTATCTCTCCAGCCCCTTGTTGTTGTTGTTGTTGTTGTTGTTTTTTATGATGTGTGCCAGTCTCTGTGGCATGAGATGATCCCTCATTGTTGTTTTTATTTGCATCTCCTTGATGATTAGTGTTGTGGCATTTTTTTTTCATGTGCCCTTGGCCTTCTGTATTTCTTTTTTGAGGAAGTGTCTTTTCATGTATTCTTCCCATTTATTGATGGGGTTAGATGTTTTTCTTGTTAAGTTCTGTCAGTACCTTGTATATCTTAGATATTAGCCCCTTATCTGATGGCATTGGGTGAATAGTTCCTCCCATTCCATGGGTGGTCTTATATACTGGTCACTATTTCCTTTTAGGTGCAGAAGCTTTTCAGTTTAATATTGTCCCATTTGTTTATCTCTGCTTCCACTTTTTTGAACAGTGAAGTTTCCTCCTTAACACTGCCTTTAGTCTCAATATTATGGAGTGTTTACTTACATGTTCTTCTATATACCTTATGGTACCAGGTCTGATATTAAGCATTAACCATTTGGATTTGACTTTTGTGCATGTTGTTAGGTAGAGGTCAAGCTCACTTTTTTGCACGAGACTGACCAGTTCTCCCAACACCACTTGTTGAAGAGGCTTATCTTGCTCCATTTTGCATTTCTTGCCACTTTATCAAAAATTAATTGACTAGTGGGAATGTTGCACTGGTGAAGGGGGTGTTCTTTACATGACTGAAACCTAATCACAATCATATATGTAATCAAGATGTTTAAATAAAGAAAAAAAAGAATTAATTGACTATGTCTGGGGAACATTCTCTGAATACGTAAGTCTATTCCTTTGATCTGAAGGTCTGTCTTTATACCAATACCATGTTGCTTTAGTGATTACTGCTTTGTAGAACAGTTTAAAGTTGGAAAAGTGATATCTTCCATCTTCTTTTCTCTAAGGTTTGTTTTAGCAGTTCATTGGTATTCTTTATTGTTCCAAATGAATTTTAGGAGTGTTTGATCCACTTCTTTGAAGACTGTCATATTTGGAAGTGTTTTATTTCTTCAATTTCCTAAAAGAGCTTGAAAAGGATTGGTAGTACTTCCTCGTGAAAGGTTTGAAAGAATATGTTAGTGAATCCATTTGGACCTGGGCTTTTGTTTTTATGAAGACTTTTGATTATCATTTTTTGGAGGGGATCACACCCGGCATTGCTCAGGGGTTACTCCTGGCTCCATGCTCAGAAATTGCTCCTGGTAGGCACGGGGGACCATATGGGGCACCGGGATTCGAACCGATGACCTTTTGCATGAAAGGCAAACGCCTTACCTCCATACTATCTCCCGGGCCCCAGATTATCATTTTAATTTCCTCAATAGTAATGGGTATGTTTAGATATGATAAATCATCCTGATTCAACCGTGGGAGATGTGGGTCCAAGAATTTGTCCATATCTTCCAGGTTCTCATGTTTTGTGGCATAGTTTCACAAAGTAGTCCCTGATTACCCTTTCAATCTCTGTAGTATATATAGTGATCTTCTCCTTTTCATTTCTTCTTTTTTTTTTGGGGGGGGGGTCACACCCACCAGTGCTCAGGAGTTACTCCTGGCTCCATGCTCAGAAATTGCTCCTGGCAGGCACGGGGGACCATATGGGGCACCGGGATTCGAACCAATGACCTTTTGCATGAAAGGCACTCCTTTTTATTTCTAATTCAGTTTATTAAATTTCTCTCTCTTCCTTTTTTTTGAGTCTTGCTAGGGGTTTATTAATCTTGTTTATTTTTTTCAAAGAATCATATCTTTTTTTTAAAAAAATAATTACTCCTGACAGCATGGGGACCATATGGGATGCAGGGATTAGAACCACTGTCCGTCTTGGATTGACTGCATGTAAGGTAAACGCCCTAGTGCTATGCTCTCTCTCCAGCCCCAGCATAAGGAAATATTGTATGAAAAAGACATATGGACAAAATATTGACTCGCTGAGATCTGTACATAGGTGATTTATGATTTAAAAAATGAACAGAGTATGAAAGGTGCTGTGATCATCTGTGTTAATAGGAATATTATAAAAGCACTCTTTAATATTCATTATAACCAGTGGACTATCTTTAAAAATCACTGCAGGAGATGTAGGCCATATTGGAGGGGAAACATGGTAGCATTTACATTTTGCAAGTCGATCAATAATCACCAGCAGTCTGATTTTTGTAATACAAAGACAGGAGAATTACATTCCTAAAATGATGTTTTAATATGCCCCAATTTAGGTTGTTCCTCTACTAAATCTATAAGTGCCCTTAGCCTTATTTCATTAAGGGGCACCATTGTGTCCACACAGTATAGACTTCCACTAAATGCAGAGTGGTGATGGGTGCTGTATCTAAGTGGCCCCAATTAAAAAATGTGTGTCATTTGAATTATGGGCTAGAGAAGTAGCTGAAGGAATTGTGAACTCAATACACCATTGTTAGTATAGGTCTCAACCTTATAAATTCAGTGGCAGGAGAGCTACATAAGACTGAAATGTGGCTATATTCCCTTCAGGGTCAACACTTTTCATTTGTTTAGCACTCAGTTGGACAGAGGAAGAAGGAAAAGTGCCTATTCCTTGCAAACCATAAAGTATCTCCTGCAGGGGCCAACTAGATGCCAGTTTCAGAAAGAGATGATGGAAACATCAGCACCTGTGTAAATCTCTTCTTTAAATTCTTTTCCACAAAAGAGTCATTATTGGGTGTATGTTTTTTGAAAGATTATAGGTAATGACCATTACGTTTTCTGCAGAGGCTGCTAGGGAGTTAGTGTTACCAAAACTTCCAATCATTGGCTGAACAAACAGAAGAAGCAAGTGTTGGACAATGTGTTCTCCTTCTCTAAATGTCCATACAATCAGTACTGTGGTAACAATTATCTCTCCTGTGTAATCCGAATCTATTATTTCTACATGCAGATTGATTCCTTTAATAGACTGCTTCCTCCCAAGAGTCTGCCTACAGTGCCTGGCAATGTTGGTCCCCTTATTGTAAATTTCATTTTGTATGTACATTTAGTTGGTGTTATTGTGATGGTGTTAGGACAGAAATATTTTAGACAGCACTTCCTGAGATGGCAGTTTGCAGCAAACTTATTGGCTGTAAACCTGCATGAATTGGGGACCTGACTTTGTGGAGCCTGAGGTTGGCCGATGTCCAGTTTTCTGATACCAGTTGGTTGTTGGGGCAATCTCTTGCCCATTGATTCCCTGCACATTGTGGGAAGGACTGGGTGGTGGTCTCCATTGAGCAGGGCTAGGAAGGGTCCTGCATGCTTATGATCGTGTCTGATTTTTTTGCAATTAAAGCATCTACCCCAGGTTTGTGAGGTCTGGGATTGTCCTCTTCTCCAGTTATTCCAAACTCCAGATCAACATTTTTTTTTTTTTTGGTTTTTGGGTCACACCCGGCAGTGCTCAGGGGTTACTCCTGGCTCCATGCTCAGAAATTGCTCCTGGCAGGCACGGGGGACCATATGGGGCACCGGGATTCGAACCGATGACCTTTTGCATGAAAGGCAAACGCCTTATCTCCATGCTATCTCCCGGACCCCCAGATCAACATATTTTACCCAATGTTTTCTCCTGCCACATTTTGGACAAGGTCCAGTAGTGGCCTCAAAAATACACATTTGGGTCGGGTGTGTGTGTGTGTGTGTCTGTCTGTCTGTCTGTCTGTCTATATTCTGTGTGAATGGCTTGGTCTTTAATCTGCCTTGTTTATACATACATGTCTGATGTGAGATGGAATCTAAGTTCCAGCACACTGTCAGATAGTCCATAATATCTTCTATTTCCTTAATTGGACACAAAATATTTTGGTAGTCCTCATTGGCACTTTCAAAAGACAACTGCCTTGTCTCAGATATGTCTAGACCTCTTTTACTCTCACTTACCTTTGCACTGCTTCTGTTATTTTTCCTATAAATAGGGCATAAGACTCTGATGCCTGGGAAAAATTTTTTGAAGCTTCCCTTGAATTCTGCACTGACTTCAATCCTTTCCCCTGCATCCAATACTATCTCTTGAATGTGCATTACAATGGTAGAAGGTAGGGTAGGTTGCATTTTGGCTTCCTCATATTCTCCTTCACCTATCAGCATGTCATACATCATTTGGATCCTGGACAGTCTCCTGCCAGATCAACCATGGGTGTAAAGTTTGGCCTTGCCCTCATCACTATACCACATTCTCCACAGCAAGTATTAAGATGGGCTCAAGCATACTTTGAAAAATCTCTTTGAAAATTTGGGGAGGGGGTTTACAAAGTGCACTTTACTCCAACCTGTTAAATATTTCTTAAAATACAGAGAGGTGGATTTATAAGAAGCACGGAACAAATGAATTTATTTTTATTTATATTTTTATTATTTATTTTTAGCCATTGGAAAGATGGAAATTCACAAAGCCTAGATCTTCTGGATTCTGACCTTATATAATAGGGCAGGGAAACTTTTCAGACTCTAAGTCTAAAGAGATGTTTACTGATTCAACTTCTGAGGTTCTGGAGTTTGAGCCTGCCAGAAGCGATTTTAGAGCATAGAGCCAGGAGTAATCCCTGAGCACTGCCGGGTGTGATCCAAAAACAAAAACAAAAACAAAAAAAAAGTAGATGAACAGCTTTATTTTTTTAATTTTTAAGCCAAAGTATATAAATATTTTCTAAGTTAAAAACCATTATGGTTATATTCAGAAAAAAGAGAAAACAGTAGGGTACATCATATGGTCAAGAACAATAGAACTGGAGTTGATTTATAGAACTGTGTTTGAGGTGGAAAAGGGATACTTGGGGAACAGGGACTATTAATAAAAGTGTTAACAGTGCTGTAAATCACAGTACCTCGATAAAAGTGGGGAAAATATTAGAAATGGGTCACATCCAGTGGTGGTTAGGAATGTCCTGGGCCACTTCCTGTGGTCAGTAGAGTGGAAAATAAGGTAGACACGGGCCCTTCCCAGCAATGCTCAGTACCTGATGGTAAGATGCTAAAACTGAGCAGTGCTCAGGGGCTAGCAGGGCCACAGTCTATGCCATTCATGTGCTCTGCCATTTGAGTCATATCCCTAACCTCTGAATTTTATTAGGTTATACCTTTTGATGAAGTGATTTCATTCTCAGGTACCTATGGTAAGAACAATTCAGGGATTTTGATAATAAATCATATACCTGGGATGCTCATTGTAATCTTAGTTTTAAAGAGGAGCTATTGAAATGCCCATGATTATTAAATTAAAAGACATAATATTAAATATTATGAAAATATGAAATAAAAGACATAAGGAAGCATTAAAAATTACTAACAATCATGATTTTAATATATAGAGATTACATATTTAGTGCATGCCACATTTGTGAATTATAGAAAATACACTTTATTTGGGGGAAGGTTGGAGGGGCCACACCCTGTGGAACTCAGGGGGGCTACTCCTGCCTCTGCACTCAGAAATCACTCCTGGCTCAGAGAACCAAATGGGATGCTGGGAATCGAACCCAGGTCTGTCCTAGGTCCACCACGTGCAAGGCAAATGCCCTGCCACTGTGCAATCTCTCTGGTCCCATACCCTTTAATGCTTTGGATTTTGAAATAAAATACATTAAGAACAGAGTGGTAGCACAGTGGTAGGGCATTTGCCTTGCACACAGCTGACCGAGGACAGATGCAGGTTCAATTCCTGGCATCCCATATGGTCCCCCAAGCCAGGGGTGACTTCTGAAGGAAGAGCTAAGAGTAATCCCTGAATGCTGCCAGGTGTGGCCCCAAAAACAAAACTAACTAAATAAAATGAAATAAAATGCATTGTATTTATAATTGAAGAGTATAAGTGAAGGTAATTTTACGAATTTGCATGTCATCCTTGCGCAGAGGTCATGCTAATCTTCTCTGTATTGTTCCAATTTTTTTTTTTTTTTTGGTTTTTGGGCCACACCCGTGACGCTCAGGGGTTACTCCTGGCTATTCGCTCAGAAGTCGCTCCTGGCAGGCACGGGGGACCATATGGGGAACCGGGGGATCGAACCAAGGTCCATCCTAAGTTAGCGCAGGCAAGGCAGGCACCTTACCTTCAGCGCCACCGCCCGGCCCCGTATTGTTCCAATTTTAGTATATGTGCT
Source organism: Crocidura indochinensis (assembly GCA_004027635.1). Classification (NCBI taxonomy): domain Eukaryota; kingdom Metazoa; phylum Chordata; class Mammalia; order Eulipotyphla; family Soricidae; genus Crocidura; species Crocidura indochinensis. The sequence goes on from PVKC010021871.1 coordinate 9,272, forward strand.
GCAGAATCGAGCACAAGTGAAGGTAATTTTAATTTTCTTTATATTTATACATTTTACAAATTGTCTTAATATCAAAATGTAATCACCATCTATGTGTAAAATCAAGAATCATGTAGATGAACACAAAAGGATTAACATACCACTCTTTTACAAAAACAAAGCAGTTTTGCTCTGGGGTTACTTCTGGTTCAGTGCCAAGGGCCCCTACTGGTGTGCTAAGGATCAAAGTGTTCTTCAGTATGCAAAGCTTTAGCCCCAATCTTTTGACTTATCTCCCCACTTCCTCTATATGTCACTTCCTCTATATTTTTGTTTGTTTTGGTTTTGCTTATTTAGAGTCTCTCAAATGGTGTTCATGAGAGGACCCCCCCCACCAACAATTCTTAGTCAACTGGGTCTATAAGTCAAGGCAAGAGCCTGAGGATGGCACGATCCTCAAACTCAATGGTGTCCTGGATAACACAGACCCCTTAGTGGTGCTTGGGACCTCCAGGACTGTACTTGGCAATGCTTTGGGGATCATATGGTACTAGGGATTGAACCTGGGTCAGGAATATATTAGGTAATTATTTTAACCCTTGTACTATCTCCCAACCTCCATGTCACTTATTATAAAGGAACAGGGGAATATTTTATGTATTTGCTTTTTTTATTGTTTTGTTTCATAGTTAGGGCCATACAGAGCAGAGTTCATGGTCTACTTGTAGGTCATTACCAGTCACACCAAGGTATTTGGTTGCTCAAGAACCAAGAAGTGCCAGAATCAAAACCACGGGCCCAGAATACAAAGCTTGTGCTCAGCTGTTTGAGCCACCTTTTCTGGCCTGTGTTTGCTTATTTTGGAAACAAAATAAAAGAAAGTCTGTCCAAGTCCAGCACTGAGTGAACGGATGAACCTGAAACAGAGTCACCCATGAGGATTAAGAAAACAAGATGGGGAGCCCGGAAGATAGCATGGAGATAAGGGGTTTGCCTTTCATGCAAAAGGTCATCGGTTTGAATCCCGGTGCCCCATATGGTCCCCTGTGCCTGCCAGGAGCAATTTCTGAGCATGGAGCTAGGAATAACCCCTGAGCACTGCCAGGTGTGACCCAAAAACAAAAACAAAAACAAAAACAAAAAAAAAAAAAAGAAAACAAGATGGGTTGGAACAGTAGGACATTTGCCTTGCATGCTGCCAACCTGGGACGGGCCTGGGTTCGATTCCCAGCATACCATATGGTCCCCCAAGCCTGTCAGGAGTAATTTTTGAATACAGAGCTAGAAGTAATCCCTGAGCACTGCTGGTTGTGGCCCCAAAACAAAACAAAACCCCCAAAAACAGACTATTAGAGAAGAAGGCCTTGGTCAGGAGGCTGAGAGTGCCTTGCGAACTGAGAGAGCATCGACTATCCCCTCCTTTGAATATTTATTGTTCAGCAATAATCAGACATAGGAAGAAGTGTAGATAACAGACTCTCTGGTATTAACTAAACCTAAGGGGGTTTACAATTTCATAAGGAAACGTGAGGAATGAAGAGGTTTTAGGTATAATTTCTGGAGATTGTCTTCCTCTGGGGAAGGGTAACAGGTTCCCGCCCCAGGACATTCCCTGAGTGGCATCAGCATTCCTATAACTTATGTTAAGAGCTCTTCAATTTACTATTTGTACCTTTTCTGGGATCCCCTGACCTCTTAAGGTTTGGGGTTTTTCCACTTCTGATTTTTCTACTATGTAGCTTCTGACTATAAAAGTCCTCCAAATTTTGAGAACCATTTCAAGTGGTGCTCAGGGACACTGGGCTATACATGGCAATGCTGGGGCTCAATGTGGTGTGAGATCAATCCCAAAGCCTTGAGCATGCAAATCATGTACTCTACTGCTGCAGGCGTCTTGTGTCTCAGCATCTCTGGTGGGGATAAAAATTCCTTCATGTGAGGAAAACGGGTACATGAATGGATGAATATGAAATATGAAATAAATGAGACCACACAAAATTCATTGTATGAGGACCCGCATGTGCATCAGACATGAAACAGATGAGAGACCAATTTAATCTCCAGGCTGGGAGTATATAAAGGGAAAAAGAGGCAGTCATACCATGAAAGGAATGCAATGTACATTGTTTGATTTTAAAACAAATACACATGACTTTAGGTGGTTTGTAATCTTAGAATAGAATAGGTTTCAGTTAGGAGTCAGAGGATAAAAGGAAGGCTAATTTCTTACATTTCAAAGTAGTTCCCGCCCTAGGTGTCATTACTGATGTAAATTAAGGGATAGTAGGAATCCTGGTTTTCTCCTAAAAACAAATATCTGTAACCTGAGGGAATAGTTTTCTAGCTAGGGGCTAGACCATTTCCTATGGTCTGGTTATAGAAAGAGATAAAACTTAAGAAAGGGGTACAGAATGATACCTATTAAAATAGCCTAATTCTACACTGGCCGTACCTGTTTGTTAGCAGGTATTCAAAGTGATAGGGAATGTACCTGACGCAAAATCATTCTGCTATGGTGCTCAAAGACAAGGAGAGAAGACAGTGTCTTGAAGATGCTATGTTTTGACTCAGCCTCTGGAAGTAAATAGGCTGACAGAAAGAGACCAAGCTTTGTCTTATTTGGTTCGGAAATTTCTCTGGGAAAAGGAATTTGATAGAGGCCTTATTTTGGCCTGTAATTTTTACAAAGGAGAGATAGCCAAAACTGTAATGCCAAGCATCTCTTTGGAAATTCCTCAACCATCCATGCAGGGGAAAAAGACATCCACAGAGGACCTTTTGAGGAACTCCAAGGGGGTTATTTCAGTTCTCCCCACCAGGAAAATCTGAGGATATATCTGGTGGGTTGAGCTCTGTATGCTGTGGCACTCTACTATTTGAACTATGCCCATGGCCATATATTTGTTTCTTTTATGTAAATTTGAATTATAAAATGCAGCTCATTAAAAGGAGTACCTCTTACTCCTTAGTTAAATAGGGTCTTCCACACTATTTAACACAAACTTGGTAAAAATAAGACATTAATACTTAGCAATTCTGTGTCCCAAATAGAAAGCGATGTTTACCTAAAAGTTAATCAAATTCCTCAAAGGTTCCTGTACTGATATTAGAGAAAGATATAACATTAAAGCATGTTACCGAATAAGTTACCAAGTGACAATATTGCACAAAAAAAAAAAAACAGGTAAGAAATTATACTCAAGGTGTTTCATCTGCTAGACATGTGTTCTTGAGCTAACTTGAGCTAATGCCATAGCCCAGAGAAGTACCCATTTTGTAGAACACAAATGATGTCCTAGTCTGTAAAGGAAAGGAAATTTTCCTATAAGAAGCTCTTTTTTGGTTTAGGATTAGAAGTTTTCTCTTCCTTTAAAAGGAAAGAAAATATTCCAATAAGAAGTTCTTTTGAATTTAAAAGTTTCCCCTGAGAAACTTCCAGCAACCCTGACTCTGTTGGTCCAAAGTCAGAAACAACAGGGGGCCTGATAAGGCCATTCCCCTCAATTCTCACTTAGGGTCTGTTTTTCTTTAGGATTAAAGAAAAACTAGCCACCCACCATTCTTTAGGGTAGAAATGCAACCCTAGGTGTAATGTTTTTTGTTTGTTTGTTTGTTATTTTTTTTTATTTTTGGGCCACATCTGGCAGCGCTCAGGGGTTACTCCTGGTTGTCTGCTCAGAAATAACTCCTGGCAGGGATTCGAACCAACCACCTTTGGTCCTGGATCACCTGCTTGCAAGGCAAACGCCACTGTGCCATCTCCCCGGGCCCCCCTAGATGTAATGTTTACCCTGCATAAAGAACCATGTGGTTGTTTCTTTGTTGTAACAAATGTTCTCCTGAGTTAGGAGGTCTATGTTATTGTAAGTTAAGAACCAGGCTTTTGTCTGTGGCAAGGGGGGTTAAACTCTGTACCTTGGCTGTATAAAAATGTGTGAGTTTTGTGTTTTCGGGGTCTTTGCTCTGGGGTTCTTCCCTGGGCACTGACCCCGGTGCCAATCGGCATCAAAATAAATCATATTTACAAATTTTCATGGCTCCGCATCTCTTTGAAATGCTCGTGAGAGAGGGGAAACTGATTCCCAACCCCAACAGTCTTGGAGTAAGAGTGTTTTACTTCTGCCTACCCAATTTGAATACCTTTTGTTTTCTTGCCTAATTGTTTTAGTTCCAACTTGCAAGACCAGTAGATAGTGAAAAGTTGAAGGTTCTTATTTTCTTTTGGAGTTTAGTAGTGGACATAACCTTGTTTTTGGGGTTTGGGGCCATACCCGGAGACGCTCAGGGGTTATTCCTGGCTATATGCTCAGAAATCGCTCTGCCTTGGGGGACGATATAGGACACCAGGAGATCAAATCAAAGTTCATCCTAAGTTAGCGTGTGCACGGCAAACGCCCTACTGCTTGCGCTATTGTTCTGGCCCCACCGGACCACTTTTCTGCCAGCAAGATGGTGGGTGTGAGTGTGGGCTGCTGGATTTTCCAGTTGTGGATATGTGGATTGGGGAGATGTGGCTCACCCCTTTCTAAGAATACCCCAAAATTTTCGGCCCATAGGTTGATCACACCCAGAAAGATTCAGCTGCTCATATTATTTGAGTTCAGTTGTAGAGCTGAGCCACTTCTTTTGGAGAGTGTCATGCTTTTAGGTAGAAAGGGGAAACTGCTCACCCCCAAAATTGTCCAAAATAGTCTTACTCAAGAGTAATACCTTTGGGGCCGGGTGGTGGCGCTGGAGATAAGGTGCCTGCGCTAACCTAGGTCGGACCTCGGTTCGATCCCCGGTTCCCCATATGGTCCCCCGTGCCTGCCAGGAGCGACTTCTGAGCGAATAGCCAGGAGTAACCCCTGAGCGTCACCAGGTGTGGCCCAAAAACCAAAAAAAAAAAAAAAAAGAGTAATACCTTTGCATTTTGATATGACTCCTTATATCAAACTGCACTTTGACAAGATTCCTTTTTATCAAATTGGCTATATAAGACTGACCAACCCAGATTTTTTTCTGCTCTAGAAGTCGCACAAAAAGAAAAATCATCACCATAAAGTTTAAATTGGTTACCAATTTAGATTTTTCTCTCACTTTGCTAACACTTAAAAAGTTTATTTTCTGTCCTTAAAAGTTTATTTTCTGGGGCTGGGATGGTGGCGCTAGAGGTAAGGCATCTGCCTTGAAAGTGCTAGCCTAGGACAGACCAGGGTTTGATTCCCCAGGGTCCCATATGGTCCCCCCAGGCCAGGAGTGATTTCTGAGTAATCCCTGAGTGTCAAATAGGTGTGGCCAAAGAAAACAAAACACAACAAAAGAAAAGTTTATTTTCTGGGCCATGTTCAGCAGTGTTTGAGGCCTTTGTCAATGCTTAGAGGCCATTCCCAGTAGTTGATAGTAGGGTATTCAGTGGTAGTAGGGACTGAACCCAGACCTCCTGCATGCAAAGCCTGGACTGAGCCTATTGAACTATCTCACCAGCCCAGAATATATAATTTTTTTTATTGTTTTTGGTCATACTGGACCAGTGGTCCTCAAACTACGGCCCGTGGACCACATATTGTATTTGTTCCCGTTTTGTTTCTTCACATCAAAATAAGATGTACGTAGGAATTTGTTCATAATTTTTGTTTTTACTGTATTCTGGCCCTCCAATGGTCTGAGGGACAGTGAACTGGGTCCCTGTTTAAAAAGTTTCCAATTTTTTCTTTTTTTTTTAATTTTTTTTATTTTTAATTATGAGAACAAAGATGCAAAGAAAGAGGACAAGATAAAGTTACAATGGAAGGACTATCACCAATAAACAGAACTCAGATAAGTCCCATTGCTGATATCTTAACATTGAGTTTTCAACCAAAGAATATTAAGAAAAATAAAACAGAACCCATATACAATTACTTTGTCCCTCAAGTCCCCAGATTGCAATACGTATTTCTTAGCAGCACATCAAGCATTCTAAAGCCATAAAACTTATGTAACTCCTTAAATTTTGAAGGCATAGTATGTTTTTACATTTCCATGTATATGCATATTAGTTTAAGCTAGTCTCAAAAATAGGTGTTTCAAAGGAGCACAGTAAAAATGGCGTTAGAGTGGCAATAATTGTTTGCATCGGCCCACCAAAAATGGGAGTCATGGATAGGAAAATCCTTGGCCTAAATACAAGGGGACCAAACCCCTGAAGTTCCTGGCATAAGACCAGCTCTAGGCTCCAGGCATACTAGATTGCCCAATCCAAATCATTGTCTGTAGTGCCAATACACCCTTATCTTCCACGCTGACTCTGTTGTTGGTATCATGTTTCTGTATTAAAGATCCTGGAATCTGCATGTCCTATATTGCAGTTAGGATGGTGCAGAGCATGCTCTCATTTCACCTTCCAATTAAAGGGCAATGCAGAAAGCCCTGTCCAGTATGCAGGTCGTAGATGTTCTTAAGTCTTCTCAGTGTTAAGGGAAGTCTCCTGATAGTAGAATGATGTCAGAGCAGCAGTAGAGTCTTCTCTGGTAGAAGATTGATTCTGGGTGTTGTTGAAAAAAACCCTTGGGTGTTTCATAGGTAGCTTTCCTGGTTCAAGGGTGAATGGAGAATGGAGAGGCCTGTGCCAGGTCGTTATGCCAATGATCAGGGACATTGGTGGTGGGAAAGTTGCAATGGTGTAGGGGGTGTTAAAAAAAAAAGTTAAAGAAAAACATACAACAAAATCAAAAAAAAAAAAGAAAAGAAAAAAAATAAGGCCTCCCAATTCTTACCACAGGCTGTGTTCTTCACACTGACTGTATAGAAAGAGGAGGTACAGTAAATGCACCCCATATACACTTCAACCCAGACCCTTACCTGGTCTGTATTGGGAATTTGGGGACAAAAAAAATATATAAAATGTTTGAGGACCCCTGTACTAAACTGTAATAAGGATTACTCCTGGCTCTGCCTCCAAGGTTACTCCCGTGGGACCAAGGACACCGTATTTGGTGTTGGGGATTAAACCTATGTTGGCCGTGAGCAAGACAAGAGCCTAAACTACTGTACTATTTTTCTGGCCAGGATGACCAGCGCTCTCTTGGAAGCCATTTCTATCTTTCTTTGAAGGTCTGGAGCCAATGCACCTGTGCGGTTACTATTGTGGCAGTGACCAGGGTTTGCACATGTACATTAAGCTCTGGTACTTTCCACATTTCCAAGATCACATTTCCAAGCTGTGACACTCCCACAGTGTTCAAGGTTTATTCTTAGCTTTGTGCTCAGGAATTATCCTGGGAGGGCTCAAAACTGGATCTAGCACATGCAAAGTAAACACCCTACTCGCTGTACTATCGCTCCAGCCTCCTACATCTTTTTGAAACTTATTGGGAGCTATCATGCCCTCTATTGTGGTGCTTATACACTCTTAAAGACATTGCTTACAAACAACTGGCACTAAAGATTGAACTCATGACCATATGCTTGCAAGGCCAGGACTTCTAAGCCACTGAACTATTCTCTTTTGATCCCAAAATATTTATTATTCAAGCAAGAATTATCAAACTTTGGGAGATACTGAACTATCATATTTACTGGTAAGAAAAATATATTGCTGTATCACATTGGAAAATCACTTGATTGCTAAAGTTAATCATATTAAATGTTTTTAGTTATCCTACTTTCCTCTGTTGTCAAGAGGACTCTTAAATGCAAGGATGAAACAGGCATCCTCAATTCGCTTAATCTTTGGGGGACTAAAGCTATATATTCCTAGAACTATTTCTTTCTTCTGACCCTAAATTTGGCTTCCTGGAAAGCTGACTAATTTTTCATAATTTATGTTCTCCTGAAAGGAATATGTTGACTACTTATATATATTTTCAGTTCTCAAACTCCTTTTCACTTTTTTACCCAATAGTAGAGTTAATATGAGAATATCTAAACAGTTGTCTCTTTTGGTAGCAAGTGATAAAATTACTACCAAATTTACTCAAATTTTAGATCTCTAACACATGTAAAATTTTTGGGTTTTGATACATTTTGCAGATGCACTTTTATTTATTTTTATTTATTTTTTTTGTCCCCAAATTCACAATACAGACCAGGCAAGGGTCTGGGTTGAGGTGTATATGGGGTGCATTTACTGTACCTCCTCTTTCTATACAGTTAGTGTGAAGAACACAGCCTGTGATAAGAATTGGGAGGCCTTATTTTTTTTTCTTTCCTTTTTTGATTTTGTTTTTATTTTTAACTTTTTTTAACACCCCCTTAACCAGTGCAACTTTCCCACCACCAATGTCCCAAATCTCCCTCCCTCCCAAACCACCCCCACCTGTACTCCATACAGGCTTTCCAGTTCCCTCATTCATGAATATGATTAGGATAGTTCTCTGTGTAGTTATTTCTATAACTGCACTCACCACTCATTGTGGTGAGCTTCATGAAGTGAGCTGGAAGTTCCAGCCCTCCTCCCATTATCTTTGAGGATTGGTGCAAAAATGACTTTCATTTTTCTCAGAACCCATAGATGAGTGAGACAATTCTACGTCTCTCTCTTTCCCTCTGACTTATTTCACTCAGCATGGTAGATTCCATGTACATCCATGTATATGAAAATTTCATGACTTCATCTCTCCTGACAGCTGCATAATATTCCATTGTGTATATGTACCACAGTTTCTTTAGCCATTCGTCTGTTGAAGGGCATCTTGGTTGTTTCCAGAGCCTGGCTATTGTGAATAGTGCTGCAATAAATA
>PVKC010021872.1:0-17953 GCA_004027635.1 Crocidura indochinensis
CAATTTAAAAAATCAAGGGTTTTATGTCTGTGTCTCCCTTACAAAATAAATTGATACAGACTTTTAATGTCACTGAATGAAATTAAGCTCTTGACAACTAAAGCAGATCGTGTCTTCACATTTAATTGTGAAATATACCACAAATACAAATAAGCATTATTTGGTCTTAAAATAACTTTTTTCTAATATTTGTCTCAAGTATGGGCATGCAATACTCTATTAAAATACCTTGGCATTTGAAAACACTTATTGATAAATGATAAACAGAGTTTCTGTTTCAAAGAATAATTCTTTAATTTGTCTATTTATACTACAAATTACTAAATATGTAAAACTCAGCTACTGGGAAGCAAATGCTTTGATGTAAAGCATATAAAGCACTTAGTTTTTACTACATTTGGCATCTAAAGCTGAAATAAAGACATAGTACTATGGATGTCATTTTCTTAGAAATAGCCTATATATTTGTTTGCACAAATGCCTATGCTCTTGTACAAGAGAGAATCTTGTTTCTAGACATGCTTGTTCATTTTTCTCTTTAGATTGTTAGGAAAAAGAGCATTTTGATCGTATGATCCATTTAGTGAACTCAGTCAAACTTTCCATCTAAATCTTATGTCATAAAACTTTAGAAGCAGCAATTCTAAGGACCATTTTATTTGGAAACTACAATTACCTGATAACATCCCAATATACTTGGCACAAAAGAAAGTAGTGAACAAGGGGGCTGAACCTTTCCAATGGATTTGGAAGATGAGAAAATACAGTCAAGGAGTCTATTGAGGAGAATTTTGAATTTCCATTTACTTGCATACATTTTCACCATCTAAATACTCGAGGACAGGGTAATGTTCACCTGAATGTGCCAATATATTTCATTTAAAAATAGGTTTATATGTTTGGTATTAGTCATGGATGCAGTCTGCCTCTGTATAAGTTAAGGATGACACCAGCCAACAACAAAGTTTGTGGGATCAAGGCTCAGTGAGTTGTCTGATATGGGGTGGGAGTTTAGAAGGGAAAAGGACATATGTTGCTCCTAAGTGCTTCTTCCTTTCAAATCTTATTGATTACTTTTATGATGAAAATCTTTTCATATACATGCATATATATAGATTAACATACATATTTAAAACATAATTAGTGTAATACTTCATGGTGCTCAGGAACCACCAAGTCCACAACTGGTTATGCTCAGAGGAGACTCTGTGATCTCAGGGATAGGATTCAGGGTCTTCATATAGTCTACCAGTTGAGCCAGATCCCTGCCTCCTGAGGAATGTCTAGATCTCCTTTGACAATTAACTATAAAGAGGTTAGATATGTTTTAAGATGCTCTGCATATATTGTTCTTTCACTTTTTGATTAATTCAGTTTTGAATAATTTTAAGTCATTTTTGTTTAATTCAAGTTTGTCATTAATTTAACTTTATCACTGAAAGTATTGATCATAGGAAAAATTCTTCTGCACACCATACATCAAAGAACTAATATCCATAAAATACCATATAAAGCATCCCCAGAGCTCAATAGCAACAAAAGCACAATTCCATTTAAGTGAGAAAAGAAAATGAACAGATATTTCAGAGAAGACATAAAGAAGGCCACAGGCTTGTCAAAAACTGTTCATCCACATCAATTATCAGGAAAATGCAAAGTGAAACAACCACGAGATATCAACTCACCTCAGTGAGAATATTCTATATGAAAAAGTCCAAAAACAATAAATGCTACTGGTAGGAAGGAAGTGTAAAAATAATTCTCATTACCAGTTGGTGGAACAGTGGTTTGGTTCAGTCTCTCTGGAAACAATTTAGAGACTCTTTAAAATATACAAATAAAACTTCCATATAACTTAGCTCTGATTCCACTTCTGAAAATCTGCTCCAAAAACACTGATTCAAAAAAGGTACAAGTTACAGATTTAAGCAAGGTACACTTATGCTCATGTCAGCACTACAATATCTTGAAATAACCCAAATACCTATAAACATATGATTGGATAAAGTGATTGTGGTATATATTTCTCACAGTACTGAGATTCAGCTGTGAGAAATTATGAGATTTTTTTAGAGTTAGTTGCATCTTAGATGGAGTTGATGAAAGTGAGGCAGAAAGTAAAACTTAAACATTAGATGAGCTTTCTCATAGTGGAAGCATGTTAAGAAACAAATTAACCAAAAAAGAATTAATCAACTCATGAAAACAAGTTCTGAGACATGATCAGAAGAAATGGAAAGTGAGAAGATGGGAAGGAAAGGGGAAAGGACTGAGGGATAATAGCAGAGGGGTCCTAAAACACTGCTTGGGAATTGGTCTAACTGCTTCAAAACTATCAAGTAATGACTTCACTATCTTTTTTTTGGGGGGGGGGGTTGGGTCACACCCGGAAGTGCTCAGGGGTTACTCCTGTCTCTATGCTCAGAAATTGCTCCTGGCAGGCACGGGGGACCATATGGGGCACCGGGATTCGAACCGATGACCTTTTGCATGAAAGGCAAATGTCTTACCTCCATGCTATCTCCCGAGCCCCATGACTTCACTATCTTAATCTATGATACTTCAAGCTAAATAGTCAACCTCAACCTCATTATTTTTTATTTTACTGGGGGTACAAACTTCCCATTAAATGCAAAGGAGACTGGGAGGTCAATCTCAGTGACACTTGGCAAACTATACTAAATGGCCCAATACTTGGATACAACAACATGATGCTGCTAGGCACAGGGGTGCTGGAGGTTGCTGGAGCCATACCCAGTAGATCAGGGACCATGTGATCCCAGCAATTGAATTCAGGCCTGAGACATGGAAGACATGAGCTCTAGCACTTTGATTTATCTCCTGCAATCTTCTGGGCTCTGAGATGTTTTAAAGTTCTGTTAAACTTTTCAGAATTTAATATATTCATTTATTTTTTCTTTTTGTCTATTTTATTGATAAATATAAATCATTTTCAATTGTATACTTAAAATCACACAATATACATTTCTTTTTCTACTCTATTTAGCACAGTAGTACAAATATTCTGAGATGCATTTATGTTGTAGTTTCTCTCAATACATCATTCTATTTCTGAGTAACATTCTATTTTATGACCAAAATTGTGACGAATGTTTGTCCATTACCTAGTTATGGGCACTGGGTGCATTGGTGACTATTACTCAATGACTATATTCATTCATACATGTATTAGTTATGCTATGATGTATGCTTTCACTTCTCTGAGACAAGCATATGTAAATCCAGTGGCTGGATTTTATGGTAAATGTAGATTTAACATCTTAAAATAAAATACCACAGAGTTTTTTGAAGAAGCTGTAAGTTAGTATATACTCCATCCTACCCATATTGCATGATTGCTTTAGTCACTTCCCATAATACTTCAGGCAGTGTTTTTCAGTTTAGTCTTTCTACTAAGTGTACAACATCACAGTAGTGTTTTTCTAAAGATTAGTTTTTTTTAAAGATTAATGTCTAGTAATGTATTAATGTATTAATGTATTTGGATGGTAAATAGGCACATGAAAATATGCTCCTTTAAAACTGGTTTTAGGGACCCTCCGGGATAGCACAGTGGTGTTTGCCTTGCAAGCAGTCGATCCAGGACCAAAGGTGGTTGGTTCGAATCCCGGTGTCCCACATGATCCCCCGTGCCTGCCAGGAACTATTTCTGAGCAGACAACCAGGAGTAACCCCTGAGCACTGCCGGGTGTGGCCCAAAAACCAAAAAAAAAAATGGTTTTAGGGCTATGAATTCCCTAAGCAGTTGCCTGCTCGTGAAGCTCTTTTTTGTATTTTGATTAAAGTGAAAATATATCATTTATGTGATATATGTATTAGTAACAGATGTGTCCTCTAAATTTCTCCCAGTGTTCAGCTTAAGTTGCACTTCATAAACTCTGACATGCTATGTTTTCCTTTCATTCAGTCAGAATTACATTTTAATTTCCTCTTTGGGTCATGGTTATTTATAAGTATGTTATTTAGTTCCTTATCATCTGATCTTCCAGAGAAGTTTCTGTTATTGATTTCCAGTTTAATTTTATCACCATGATATAGTATACTTTGTAGGGCTTGAATAGTGAAAAATACATTGAGGTTTTTTTTTTTTTTTGACAGAATATGTTTCATTTAAGTAAATGTTTTGAATGCACTGAGGGAAAATGAGTACACTACTTTTACTGTGTAGTGTTTTCTAACTATTCATTCAGTTGTTAGTTGATTATAATGTTCATACCCTTCACTAATTTTCTTGATATATAAATTACTAAAAAATCTCTGGCTTAAATACTATCCTATTTTTTCTGCATTTTATCACATACATTAGAGCATAACTTAATAAAAAAAACCTCGAGGTTATTTATAAGAAAACAAGAACTGTTAGAAAATTTTAAAGCCATGGAAATGACTTTCAATCATCACAATCAAATTTGAGAACACTTCAAATCTCCCCCCTCAAATTCCTCACTCTCATTTTCTACCCACAGCCACTAGACTAATGACTGGCTCACAGAATTGCGTTTTCATGAATTTAATGCCTTTTTAAAATTGTCTTTTTCATGCAGCACATGGCCTTTTGCATATGGTATCTTATATTTAGCATGAACTTTTAAGTTTAAACCATGATGCAGCATGAGTAATTTATTTCTTGCTATTTATGATACACTCTTAGAAAAGCGAGTTTTATTTGACCATGTACCAGTTTATAGATATTATATAATTTCCACTATTTGGTAATTATATACAATGTATAACATTGCAACAAACATCAACATACAAGTCTTTGAATAGATGAATGCCATTCATTGTTACTTCATTTGAATTCTATATTTTCATTACTAAATACCTAAATTACTATTTTCATTTCTATATCCCTTCAGTTAGTTGCCAGGTCACAAGAAAATTTGTTTTTAACTTTTTTAAAAAACCCAAAATATTCTCCAAAGAACTATATGGTTTAAAATTTATTTTATTATTTTTTTATTTGGGGGACACATCTGGTGGCACTCAGGGGTGACTCCTGGCTAGGGTGGTCCATATGGGATGCCGGGGACTAAACCCACATCCATCCTGTGTAAGACACTTGCAAGGCAAATACCATACCTACCACTATGCTATCACTGTGGATCTTGTTTTAAATTTCTAATAACACATTGTGAAGAGATCACATTCTCAATCATTGCCATATAGCAAAGTTTGTCTTTTTAAAAAATTATATTCATTCTAATGAACACAAAATAATATCCCACTTTTATCATTTAGATCAGGTATCTAAATTTACTATCTATTTACTACCTAAATATCCTTTAATGTAAATGACTATATAAATATTCTACTCCTGCTTTTATTACATTATCTTTTCTCTCATTATTAAGTTTTAAGAGAACCTTATATGTTTTGGATGCAGAAACTTTGTCAAATATGTGATCTGGAAATATTTTCTCCTGGTCAGTAGTTTATATATATTTTTTTACTACTACTTCTGAGTCTGTTCAGTGATAGACATTGAACCCAGGCCTCACACATACAAAGAAGGTGCTCAACACTGAGCCATTCCCTAGTCCTTCAACTTTTACTGGTATATTTGATAACAAACATTTACAAACTCGGTGAAGATCAATTATGACTTTATACCCTTATTATATTTTTTGCTGCCAGACTGAAGATATTTCTACCTAACCCTGGTCATAAACATTTTCTGTTTATTTGTTATTTGTTTTGCTATGAATTTTATAGTTTAGGTCTTAGTTTTATCTATTAATTGCACATTCAAAGTAAATTTTTGTATTAAATGATTTGCATATTAATATTTGAATGTGCAGGCAGTTTTAAGTAGAAAAGATTCTTTTCCCCCACTAAAGTGTCCTGGTAACATCGTTGACAATGGTTATTTTCAACTGAACTCTAAGAGAATATTCTTGTTGTGTTGGATTTTAATTTGGATTCTGTTCTTTATTTTTGTTCTTGCCAACAGTTAACAATGTATTATTATACTCAAAAAATTTTGTTGAGTGTAGGTTCATATTAAATTTTTGCCACAATAAAAGAAGTGCAATAAAATGAGGAAACATAAAAAATAAATGTCAGGGGCCCGGGAGATAGCATGGAGGTAAGGCATTTGCCTTTCATGCAAAAGGTCATCAGTTCGAATCCTGGTGCCCCATATGGTCCCCCGTGCCTGCCAGGAGCAATTTCTGAGCATGGAGCCAGGAGTAAACCCTGAGCACTGCCGGGTGTTACCCAAAAACCAAAAATAAATAAATAAATAAAAAATAAATGTCAGAAAACTTTTTCCACTGTTCTCACCAGTTTCCGCTAAAGTAAGTCCACTTCATCTATAAGCTTATCTTATGTCAGTACTGTAATACTGTGATTAGTGTAGCATTATAGAAAGCTTTATAATACAAAAAATATACCTCTTCAATTTATTTTTATTTTCAATGTTTTCTGAACCTTATATCTCTATATATTTTAAAATTCCTTAACAATTTCAGCAATCTATCCTGCTTAGGTATTTTACAGGTTATTGGGTGTAAATCCAGGTCTCAAACAATGCTAGACCCATGCTTCACCACTAAGAAACATTCATGGTCCTATTGCTTATACTTCGACATTTATTCTTGAGTAAGAAAATGGGGCCGGGCGGTGGCACTGGAGATAAGGTGCCTGCCTTGTCTGCGCTAACCTAGGACAGACCGCGGTTTGATCCCCCGGTTCCCAATATGGTACCCCGTGCCTGCCAGGAGCGACTTCTGAGCGAATAGCCAGGAGTAACCCCTGAGCATCACCGGGTGTTGCCCAAAAACCAAAAACCCAAAAAAAAATGGTAGAGAGATAGTCTTCTTAAAAACATTGAGTCTTGGGCCCAAGTGGTAACACAGTGGTAGGGCGTTTGCCTTGCACACAAATGACGAAGGTAGGATAGACACAGGTTTGATCACCCCAACATCCCATATGGTCCCTCAAGTCAGGAGCAATTTTTTGTTGTTGTTTGACTTTTTGGGTCATGCCTGATAGCACTTAGGGGTTACTCCTGGCTCTACGCACAGCAATAGTTCCTGGCAGGCTCGGGGGACCATATGGAATGCCAGGATTCGAACCACCATCTTTCTGAGTCTAAGGCAAATGTCTTATCTCCATGCTATCTCTCCAGCCCCAATTTTAATTATTTTTAGGTTAAATTTTTCTTTTTTTTTGGGGGGGGGGTCACACCCAGTGGCGCTCAGGGTTACTCCTGGCTCCAGGCTCAGAAATTGCCCCTGGTAGGCGCAGGGGACCATATGGGATGACAAAATTCGAACCACCGTCCTTTTCCATGCAAGGCAAATGCCTTACCGCTGTTCTATCTCTCCGGCCCCCATTTTTAGGTTAAATTTTAATACTACTACTGCTTAAATCAAAACTCTTGCAAATTCTATCCATATATTCTAGAGTTTTCTGAAAGTAAACACTGTGACATAGCAAACAATACAAAATACTTTCATGACAAAAATACCATTCCAAAAGGAATGATATCAAATTACTTGAACCATAAATCTCTATATAATAATATATAGCTTTTAAAAGCAAAATAATAAAGTTGTAAACAGAGAGAGACTGGAAAAAGCCTAAGTGCAGAAAAAAGAAGCTGCTGTTTAGGTGGTTAACAGATAGATAATAGGCAAAATACAAAAGCACAAAACCAAACTACATATGAATACATGCATTAAACATTGCGCATGCTAAAATTTACCTGGATTATGTGAACATAAGATTTTATCTAGAAAAAATGTGAAAATGAGGTCAAAAATAAACTTAATAACCTTGACATGTAATAGGGATACTAAAGTCTAATTATTGACTTAAGGTATAGACTAGAATTGTTAATACAGATTAACTATTTTGTGCTAGTTACTCATTTTTCCCTGCTGTATCATCTTTTTATGCACCCTTTATGTCATTTTAAACCTGCTTTTATCCTCTCCCCATAAGCTCCTTTCTAACACTCCTCAGTTCTATAGTCAAAATATAAGAATTTGTTGTCATTGCATTATTATCTATTCCTTTTCTATATAGCCATATATAAATAAGATAATCACTCTTTTCTCCCTCTGACTTGCTTCTCAAACATGAAATTCTCTAGCTCCAACCATATTGTTGAGCTGCAAAAGGTAAGATTTCATTGATTTTCTCAGTTGCCTAGAACTTCATTGTGTAGACAGACCACAGTCATCTGTTTAAAACACATTTGTGTAAAACACAGATGGTTTGGTTATCTCCATAGTTTGTCAAATGTACTTCATATGTTAGTATTTTACCTTTTGGAGTTAATGTCATCATATTCTTGAAATAGTTACCAGGAGGGGAATTTCTTTCTTTATTTTTTATTTTTTTAGGTTTTTGGGCCACACCCGGTGGTGCTCAGGGGTTACTCCTGGTTGTCTGCTCAGAAATAGCTCCTGGCAGGCACAGGGAACCATATGGGACATCAGGATTCGAACCAACCACCTCTGGTCCTGGATCGACTGCTTGCAAGGCAAACACTGCTGTGCTATCTCTCCGGGCCCGAGGGGAATTTCTTTTTTCTTTTTCTTTTTCTTTCTTTCTTTCTTTTTTTTTTTTTGGTTTTTGGGCCACACCCGGTGACGCTCAGGGGTTACTCCTGGCTATTCGCTCAGAATTTGCTCCTGATAGGCACGGGGGACCATATGGGAAACCGGGGGATCGAACCACGGTCCTTCCTAGGTTAGCACAAGGCAAGGCAGGCGACACCTTACCTCCAGCGCCACCGCCCGGCCCCATTAGGGGAATTTCTTAAGCTCACATAACCTTATTTCTTTTTTTTTCTCTCCAACTTTTAAATGATAGTTACTGCACCTCATAACTACCATAGTGCCCATGATCCCCACCACTGTGCCTATATAACCAATCCACATATTCTTTTTTTTCCAGATACTTTGAACAATTAAAATGCTACTATTTCTTGACATATTTTACATGATCTTTTTTCAATACTTTTAACATTTTTCTTATGGAAACCTTCAGAGCTTATAATCAAATGTACCTGAACTTCCACCTCAAAACGAATGTCTAAAAATATTAAAGTTAAACTTAAGAAGCATTTAAAATATATATAATGATTTTAAGATATCCCTTTATGCTAATAAAATGACAAATTATTAAAGTCATGGATCATTTTAATCTACAATTTAAAACAGGAACTCAGTGAGTCAAAGAAAGATTATGGGGTTAAAGCACATGCCTTGCACACAGCTAACTCTAGTGAATCCCTGATACCAAATATGATCCCATATTCTCGCCAGGGATAATGATCCCTGACCATGACCCAAGAGAAAGTCCTGAGCACTTTAGGATGTGACCCCAAATTTAAATTAATTAATTAGGAACTAATTAATGGAAAGAAAATGTCCATTTTCACTATGCATTTTAAATATCAATAAATATACAAGCTACTTCAACAAGTTCATCACCTCAGAGTGATAGTCAGAACCTCAGAAACAATCACCAAAAAAAATCTTATTACATGAATAAAAGACTAATTGAGGGTTTATTATACATTTCTGTAATCAATATTCATGCATATAAGTTCCACCATGACTAGAATCTTTGATAATATAAAACATATTCTAAATAAATGCAACTTTTATTCTCTCCAGAGATAAATCCTTAAAGTGCTTTATGTCATCAGCATATTTTTTTTTTGGTTTTTGGTTTTTGGGTCACACCCGGCAGTGCTCAGGGGTTACTCCTGGCTCCATGCTCAGAAATTGCTCCTGGCAGGCACGGGGGACCATATGGGGCACCGGGATTCGAACCGATGACCTTTTGCATGAAAGGCAAACGCCTTACCTCCATGCTATCTCCCGTGTCCCAAAAATTAACTTTCTTATATAGTAGGTATATAGTGACAAAAATGATATAATACAATATAGACATTATTTTATACTTGGCTAAATTTATTATTTGGGGGGACTTGGGGCCACACCGGTGACACTCAGGGGTTACTACTGGCTATGTGCTCAGAAATCACTCCTGGCTTGGGGGACCATATTTGAACCCAGGTCCGTCCTGGGTCAGTCACATGCAAGGCAAACACCCTACCACTGTGCTATCACTCTGGCTCCTTTGATTACTAAAGATTAAGTAAAGTAAGGGCCATTTGGAAATGGAGAAATCTTACTGTAAAATCAATTAAGTTAGAATAATTGCAAGACAATTTGATAAGTATACATGTATAGAGTTACCTAAAATGTGTTCTAGTTTCATTGGTATTCAATATGTTACTATCAGCTAGGAATGCATTAAACAATGTCATTTTGATAATTATAAATTTGAGAGTTATAACTGAAGATTGTCAAACTCTACTCCTTTTTTGTATTACAACAATGAAGAAAAGGCCAATACTGTAAAGTCAATAATACAAAGCAGTATTAGATGATAAACTATAAAAACTTAGACTAATTATATGAAGAACTTTATGACTTAGAATGTGCTGAGGAATCAGAAAGATTCTACAGCGCTAAGGTGCTTGACTTGCAGTTAGCTGATCCCTGAAACACATACAGTCTCTCGGCACAGAGGAATTCTTAAGAAAAGAGCCAAAGTAAGTCTTCAGCACCACTGGCTTTGACCCAAATACTACTATAAAAAATTAGCAATGTGCTAAGTAGATTACAGTGGCCAGGAAGAAGAATGCTTTTAAAATGAGTTCACATAAAATTCATAGTCAGGTGATTATTGCAAGAAGGATAAAATGATAATGGAAAATAAAGTGTATCTGAATGTTTTACTCTGAAGAAAAACTGAAAAATAAAACTCTGCCATGTAAAATTAGTGTTCTATCAAGATCATCCAAGAATGATATCTTGTGGAAACAAAGTCATGGTGATTAGAAAGATTAGTTTTTAAAGGGAAGATTTCTGGTGGCGTAATGTCACATGGGATCAAGTGTCTATGCTCATCTCCATTTCTAGAGGCCTCTCAGCAGGAAGTGTTGCACCAGAGAGATGATATGCGGTGGGTCGCAGGCACACATGATCATGGTTCATGCAGGACATGGAACACACCCTTATAAATTTACACTTCTGAATTTGTTTGCATGGGGGCCTCTTCTGACAGTGCATGGGGCTAACTCCTGGCTCTGCATTCAGGATTACTCGAAGCACTGCTTGGGGGTCAAGTGGAACTGGGACCCCAACTTGGATCAGCTTCTTGCAGGCAAGTGGCCTACCTGATATACTAACACTCTGGATAATCTTACAATTATAAAATCCTATAATGTTAATTATTTTTTACTATATAACAAAAAATGTTTCTAAATATATAAAAATGACCCTATATATATATATATATAATTTTTTTAAGCAGCAAGAACTCATCTCACCTTTCAATAATAAAGTCATCAGGAAACCAAAAACCAAGAAACTGAATTATAGTAGCAATAAGGTCAGTGATTATGCTTTTCCATCTGCAAAATATTTCTGTTTCCTTAAGATGATTTGGATCAATAAAATTCTGTGCTTGGGGCTAACTCCTGGCTCTGCATTCAGGATCACTCGAAGCACTGCTTGGGGGTCAAATTTTGGCTAAGTATGTGTCAAATGGTAATGGTGACAGTTTACAGACCTGAGATTATGTCATTCTTGTAATCATCCTATAAAACAGGAATATTCCATTTTTCTCAATGATAGAAATTGCTTCAGGGAGAAAGCTCAAAGCAGCAAATTCTTTGCATGCTGGAGGCCCCGATTTAATCTCTTACATGGGTCCTGTACAATGAGCACTGAGTACCATGAATACATGAGCACTGTACCATGAGTAGTACCTAAATACTATCAGGTTGGCCAATAAAATCTTCCCCTCCCCCAAAGTAAAAGTTTCCTAAAACTAAGTGATAAAAGTAAGGCACAGATGGGGCCAGAGCAGTGGTGCAAGCAGTAAGGTGTCTGCCTTATGCACGCTAGCGTAGGCCAGACTGCAGTTCGATTCCCCCAGATTCCATATGGTCCTCCAAGCCAGGAGTGATTTCTGAGCACATAACCAGGAGTAACCCCTAAATGTCAATGGATGTGGCCAAAAAAAAAAAAAATGAGGCACAGAGGAAAGTATTACCTCATCAAACAGTTCTTAAGTGAAAGGTTCAAAATTAAACTTGAGTTGGTCCCGAGTAATGTATATGGTGATGGTTTCATTAAAATGCTATTTTCTCTATCCTATATATTCATAAAATACTTGGCACTCAAGAGGCACAAATCTTTAGGCATAGGACCAAATCCTTCTACATGTGTCCATATTTGTATACTTAAGATTTTATGAGCTAAAATTAAACTGCATCCTCAAAGCTCATGTTCTCATCACAGAATACTTTGGGTACAAACTCATAAATTCATCATATTTTGAATACTTCAGACATAGCTAAGAGGGCCAGAAAGACAAGCCAGTGGGTAAAGTGCATGTTCCACACACTGCCACCCCAGCAGGTTCTATCCCTGGCACCACCAGGTCCCTGGAACAGCACAAATACAGTCCTGGAGATCACTGAACATCGTAAACAGAGTAATCCCCAGCATTACAAGACTCAGGAGCACTATATCCTGCTTTTTGTTGTTGTTGTTCTGGAGCCACATCCAGAAGTGCTCAGGGGTTACTCCTTGCTCTGCACTCAGGAATCACTCTAGGTTGTGCTCAGGGGACCATATGGGATAGGAGGATTGAACCTGGTTTGGCCATGTGCCAGACAAATGCACTACCCACTATCTCTCCAGTCACCTGCTACATCCTTGATCCTGGCACTGACTTACCAGCCCAGACCCAGGAGTGGCCTCTAGGCTCCACAAGTACCATTTGAAGTACCCCCCAACCCCCCCAAAAATCTAGTCATGAAAACACTATTACATGCTCCTTCATACTTATAGTGCCATTTTTTGAGTTCTAGGTCAGATATTTCCACCGAGAGCAGGCAGTAAATGTAGGACCAAGTTCACTTAACACTTACTTTGCAACCTCCGCGTTGGGCTCTCACCATGGAGCTGGCGACGAGGCATGTATGGGGAAGGGTGGGGCAGCGGCAAGGAAGAGATGTCATGGGTCTGGAGTTTGTACCAGTGAGGCTCATCATCTAGTAACGCGGTTTCCAATTCAATTAAGATCTACAAGGAGCAGAGACAGTGCTATTACAGAGCAGGAATATAGGGATTCTTACCCAGGGTCTGTGGGAACCACGGGAGTTCAAAGAGAAATGCTGTGAGATAAAAGAAGCACAAAATTATAATAAATAAAAGAATAAATAATAATAAATAAATAACTAAAAGAAGCACCCATTGCAAAAAAGCCTGGTGTTAACAATCAGTAAATAGCAGATGCATATTTATACCTTCCCTCCTGATTCAATGGATTTTTCAAAAATATTAAAACTTGTTTGTGCATTTATTACAAATGCTAAAAATATTAGACCAAACAAATGGATCTTAATAAGCATATTAGAATACAGTTTTATAAACATGAATATTTCATAAATTTAGAAAGGAAATCAATTCATAAAAGTAACTATTTTGAAACTTAGTTCTATGCTACGTTCCTCCCGACAGGGAGGGAACTGTGTAATCTCTTTGCAATCAACTTTTCTATTTTCTAAAAACAGAAACAAACAGAAAAAAAACAACTATTTTCTTAGTTCTCCATGTATGCTAAAGGATATGAGAATTTTAAAAAAGAATATGGGAATTAAAAAAAAAAGGATAGGGGCTGAAGTGATAACACAGCAGGTAGGACATTTGCCTTGCATGTGGCCAATCCAGGTTCCATACCCAATGATCCCCGGAGCCTTCCAGGAGTGATTTCTGAGCCAGGATTAATCCCTGAGTCCTGTTGAATGTGGCCCAAAAGCAAATAAAACAAACAAGCAAAAAAAGGAGAATTGACATATAATGATAAATCACTAGCTCTGGGAATGAGTAAAGAGTTAATTATTTTTTAATTCTCCTCCCAATTTCCCCTAGTTGTTTTCAATAACTGTGTTCTGAGTGTTTAAACATACCTTCCTCTGCCTTATTTAATCCCCAAACTAACTAGATTGCAAGTTACAATTGTTCCACAAAGCTGAGGATGAACGGAGAACAAGTAGATTTTAGCACACAGCTTCAGAATAGTGGCTGTGAATGAAGCAGGACCAGACACACTTTACAGACTGCAGCTGTGCAACATGGCTCCTACCCCACGCTCCCCTCTTGCCAAACAGATGCTCACCGTCACCTTAGCCAACAACATTCAGCCTGTTCTTGGTATGGAATGGTGTTTTTTGCACCCATTTAATTTACTCAGAAAACCAACTGCACTGATTAGGCTAAAAGCAGGTAACGAGAGCTTAACTTGAGAACTGTCTCATCCTCATCCTGCCCTCACTTCAATGTGGAACTGGATTGGACTTGGAAACACATGCTTCTCAGAAGATGCAATCTCTATAAACCCAGTTTGGGTTCTCATTGCCTACAGAGTAGAATAATCCTAACATGATTATTAGGGGACACAATTTGATATCAGTTATATGATCAAATTTGGTTTCTCACTCATCACTTTCTCTTGCCACTAATTCTACTCGTTTGCCTCAAGGCTCTGTGAAAGATGCCTGCAGGAATGTCATTCCCACAAACAGCTACATTTCCTTTTCTCTGTGGACTATGTCTGGCACTATTACCCTCTCCTGTATTACCCTTTCTCTGTAACCATCTCTGGATAGCTGCCTACTCACTTGTATTACTCTCCTATGAAGTTTCAGGAATATGACAGAAGCTAGGAATGAATTCCTGAGTAAACTATTAAATGACTAGAGATGGAGTTGGTTCAAAACCAATATGGCACACAAACACTATAACATACAGCAATTTGGAGTGGTCCTTCCTGTGCCCTGACCTCCACTTCTGCAGTATCAGAGCAACGCCACAGGACCACAAAGGGCATTGTGGCCCAACTGGCAGAGCATAAAGAGAGCATGATATCCTGAGCACTGGTTTGGTGCCAAAATATGGCATAGAAAAGACAATCTTTCATGATTCAATACTGAGATTTAATTTTGTGGGGAAGGGTTTTGGGGCCACACCCTGCTGTGCTCAGGGCTTACTCCTGATTTTTTGCTCAGGAATCATTCCTTTAAGTGCATGGAGGACCAGAGGTGGCAACTCCAAGGATTAAACCCTGGTCAGCTGGTTGTAAGAAACGCGCCTTACCCACTGTACTATCTCTCTGACCCCCCCACAATACTTACATTTCTACAATAGAGACAAGTATGAAAATTGTCAATGTGCTTAGAACCATTATTTAGAACCACAGAGATTTTAGTTTATTCTTGCTTTTGTTAAAATTTTTACTTTAGGTGACTTGTTTTATGGTACCGTTATTAATTGGGTTTTATGCATACAACATTCCAACACCCCTCCAAAGCCCTCCCATCCCACAAATCCCTACACAGCTCCACATGATAAGCTCAATTCTGTAGACCAGTTCTCAGTCTCTGTTGTCTTTAGCCATTTATTATTCCCTTACAATGTTTCTTTATATCCCACATATAAGAGAGAGCATTCTGTATCTGTCAAAACCATTATTTTTATATGGTAAATTTTGTCATAAAATAATATATTATTCTGTTTTAGAACAAAAATAGAAATTAACTCTATTAAGGACATTTTATTTTTCAGATAATCAAAATATAAAATGTTATGGATACTCAAACAAAAGTATTCAGAATGACGTGACGAGTCTAAGTTTTAAGATAAATCCAAATACCTCCCCTAAGAATTCACTTTCTTCTTCTCGAACTCGCGCTTGATCCCAAAGGGTAATCTCCAACATTCGTTCCCGAAATTCTCTTCGGTGAACTGGAGAATAAATGAATGTTTGGTTCCATTTGGGTTCCAATGTTTTCTTTACAGTTTTAGTTCTTCTCTTGTTTTTGTCACTATGAAAATAAATAAGAATATATGAACTTAAATAAACTTTAAATTTTCATCCAAACAATTAGTCATAATTGTCTATGTGAGGAATCTAGTGAAGTGTGATCACAAATTAATCATCTATTATGAATATAGAACTTTAAATATGAATCTAAAACATTAAAATGTATTAGGTATATTACCATATCACTTGTAAATATGAATTAGCATAAAATTTCAGTACATTAAAAGCTTTCATATAATCAAAACTTTATCTTCCTCAAAAAGTAAGTAAAACCTGGAGCCAAGAGATAGCACAGCAGTCAAGGCGCATTCTTTGCATGCAAATGACTCCAGTTCAATCCTTGTCACCAGATGGTTCCCCAACTCAAAGACTGCTAGATTTGGTCCTAAAGTCTCCTGAGCTCTGCCAGCTGGCCCAGATAATCCCAGCATGGCAGCACCCAAGAAGCATCGTATCCCCGAGCCCTCACATTGAAGCACAGGATGGCCAAGGACCTTAGCAGCAAGTTCTCCAATCCCACTACAACCCCAAATGAGTAAAACCAGACTCCCAGCTTTTGCAGCTGGCACCCTGAGCAGGTGAACACAGTTGAACCTTGGATTCTACAAGGACTTCAAGAAGAAAAGATGCAAGTAAAAAGAGAGATAAATAAATGAGAGGGAAATAAAGAAATGAATGAAAGAGAAATGTAAGAGAAATTAAGCAAAAGAGAAAATGATATTTGGAGAGGGAAAATAAGAAAAAGAGAGAAAAATGAGAAAAGAAAGTTTTAAATAGAGAGTATTTGCCCCTTAGATAGATAAATAGAAATAGAAAGTGCAAAGCTCTGATAACCCCACAACATCCTTTACCAGCAGGAAGTAGCTAGAAAGAATTCATTATCCCATTATTCAAAAGGATCAGAGTTTCTCATTTTCTTAGAAAAGGTATAGATTTTATAAAGTATTAAGAAATTACTATTTATGTTTCCTATACATTGTTTCATTTCTTCCCTATGCCTTCAAAGTGCAGCCCACCCCGTAAATTCACCTAAATTATCTGTGACCCACTTTCTTCAAGCCAACAACTGCAAACACTTTCTAATGGCTTCCACGCAGCAGTTCCTGGCAGAGTTACTGAATAATTTGTTCAAAACCTGCATCCAACTTTAAGGCATTTGTTAATGGTGTACTTCCTTTAGCATTGTCTCTGCCACCCAAATGAACCTTTATAACTGTCAACCTGAATTAAATAAATGAAGCTCCAAAAGTAGAACACGTTTACTATGACAACCATGGCTGACCACTTCCAATATGAGCAAAAATATCCAATCCAGAAAAGACCAGGCCAGAAGCCAAGGGACAGCAAAGCTGTGCTTCATCTCTTTCCTTTTCTCCTAAAGTCTAGCAAATGGTCTTTCATTGTATAGGTCTGAAATCGACAGTGATAGGGTAATCTCTGATATGCTGTTTCTCCACTCAGCGTCAATGTTATCATTAGTATGGGCACAATGCACAGGGATGTTCAAAGAAATTGATTCTGGACTCTGCAGTCAAATTTGCTTGATGATATGGCGCGACAAAATATAAAGCACACTTACCAGTTTTTCAGAATGCAGAGAAATAATAGCTTAGTAGAGAGAGGGAGGAATTGCAGTGGAATATAGTAAGTGTCTTCAAGTACTGCTACCAGCTTTTTGCCTCTATAATTTATGTTAAGAATGTTTTTTACTTAAAAATCTCTGATTTTAATAAACTTCATTAGTGTAAAATATATACTAAAAAGAAAACAAGCCAGAGGAGCTTGGGAGATTCCTCAGGGTGTAGCTTCCCATATGCAGAGTACAAAGTCGAACTCTAGTGTTACGTGACCCATCTCACACCACTAGGTGGACCTCAGTGCTGGGCTCAACCATTGAACTGAGAAGCCTGGTTCGCTATTATGAGGAGTGGCCCCAGAACCCTGAGCAATGCTTGAGAGACAAAAAGAGAAAAAAAAAGGGAAGGAGGGAGGGAGGGAAGGAGGG
>PVKC010021873.1:0-17946 GCA_004027635.1 Crocidura indochinensis
ATTAAATTCTTAATAAAGAGACAAAGAATATTGATGAAAATACTCTGAACTTTGACAATAGTAAAATGTGACCCTATCTCTATTTTATGCAGCTAAGCTTACTTGGGAAACTGACTTCTATATCTGGGTTTATTAATTATGAAAAAATGAAATCATGCAATTTGCTGCTATGTGAATAGATCTGGAAAGTATCATGTTGAGTGAAATTAGTCATAAGGAGAGGGACAGACAATGATCTATCTTATATATAGGATATAAAGAAAGAAAGTTGAAGAATGCTCAGAAGCAACAGTAACCCTATACTGTTCTTCATGTGTAAGCTAAGCACTGAGAAAGGATGGGATGGATGAGAATTAGGATAAAAGAGGTGTTAGGAGAGAAGTAGTAGAGGAAGTAGATACTCTGTGGGGAGGGTATAATGATGGATTGTGTTGTGCATGAGACCTAGTATCATTGTAAACCATGATGCCTAAAGTAAAAAATAAATTAGAACAATAAGAGAAAAGAATGCATTGGTAATAATTTATCTTTGTGTTTTGGGCTCACACACAATTGTTCTTAGGTTTTGATTCTAGCTCAGGGATCACCCTGGCAATAAAGGGTTGAGGTGGAGAGAGAATACTGAACACGTGATGGCCACATTTTACCCCCTTTATTCTTCTCTAACCCATAGTTTATTTTCTCTTGAAATTGAAAAACCAAGGTTTCATTTTGGTTTATGTCATTGGAGCATAAATTATTCCCTCAATTTGTGAGCTTCATTTTCTTGCATTAAACATACAACATGATCAAATATAATTTTATGCCACTATTAAAACTAGGTAGCTGTAGTATTATATTTTGTCAATTTCATGTTTAGTAAAAAGAACTTTCTCTTTGCTAATAAAAACAAAACTATTGCTAGTTCCATTGGAATGATTTAGGTAATTTGTCCATCCATTAAATAATTACAAAAATAAAGAAAATAGAATATAGTATTTCATTATGCCTAGATCAATGCCTACTGCTAGAACGAGTATAATAAGGTAAATGGAGATGAGAGGGTAGGAATGTATACCATAAGACGACTTTTGAAATGAAAAAACGTCCTGATATGCCGCTAAACGAAAATCATCTGGATATTGCCACGAAACGAATTTTCCAACTCGATCCTGCACCTATTACTGCAAGGCTGCTCCGACTGCCTTTCTAACTTGGCCAATCCAAGCAGGCTTTTGATGCATGCAATTTAGACAATGTTTTGGACCCGAATCTACACTGTCAAAAGCCTGCTCAAATGGGCCAGAGTCAGAGAGGAAGTCTATGACAGTATAACCTTTGAACCTTTGCTTGTTGTGATTGGCTCACTGTGGTACATACGGTTGCAGCACAGGAACGTTCTGTCTGATACAGCGAATATAGGCCTAAACCTACGTTTTAACTGTAAAATTAGGGGTCGACTTATACGACCAGTCGTCTTATACGCCGGCAAATACGGTAAGTCTTGTAATTATATATATTATTTGGAAAAAGATAGTTGCCCCATACTTTGAATTGTCAGATTCAACAAATAAGACAATTTTTTTATTTAAATTTGAATTAAAAAGTTGTCTCTATTTTTAGCATTAAGCATATGAACAGAATATTTGGAAAATTTTATACTTAAAACATTTTTTATTGGGCCCAGAGGGATAACATGGAGGTAAGGTGTTTGCCTTTCATGCAGAAGGTCATCAGTTCGAATCCCGTCGACCCATATGGTCTCCCGTGCTTGCCAGGAGCAATTTCTGAGCATGGAGCCAGGAATAACCCCTGAGCACTGCCGGTTGTGACCCAACCCCCCCCCCAAAAAATTTTTTTTATTGGATCTCAGTAATAGTATAATGAGTGTGGCATTTGTCCGTGGATATGTTGCATGATATCAATCTAAGTTCATTCCCCAACACTCTCTGTGGGTCCCTAAGCACTGTCAGAAAAGATTCCTGAGCAGAGTGAGGAGATACTTCTGAGCATTGCCGGAGGTGGTCTAACACACACACACACACACACACACACACACACACACACACACACACACACACCTAAAAAGTTGTTTATTTTCAACTTGACATGTAAAGAATACTGTATTTAGTTGAAAAACCCTGTCCAACTCAAAAGTCACTTGAGAAAAAGTAAATCACACATGTAAAAATTATTCACAGATACAGAGCAAATATACTTGAAATTCTGCTCGATATCTGTTCTCTGTGTATTCTTCCATGGGCATGTGATTCAATTCTTGCAACTGAAAAATGTAATTAAATGCACCAAAGTGTTGAGAAATTTTTTTGCTTATCCCTAGAAAGACATGCCTGAATTTGTTGGTGTATATGGATATGACTTTTGAATTTGCATGTCATTTTGAAAGAATCAAAATAATCTGAAGACAAAGTATTTACATCAAGAATGGCAGAATATAGAGAGATTCAAAAAACAGCATACTTGTTCTGCTGACAAACTGGTTAACCCAGGAATTTCTCTATCTCAGGAATTCTTGGAATGCAAACTTAGATATTCCCAGTTCCTTACATACACTTTGTTTTCTTTATATGCAGATAAAAGTATTCAAATTTGTATAGTATTAAAAGCCAGAAGTACATCTGTATTGTACATTAAAGCAACTTTTAGTGCCAATTCTTGTTTATTCCTAAATACATGACCACATAGGTATTTTTGAAGCCATGTAAAAGTTATTGCCTTATTTATTATGTTAAATATTTGAAAGATAAAATGAACTTTTAAATATAAATACATGTTTTAGCATTCTGATAATTTTTCCTGTGTCTTGAATTGTCTTTTAGTTTGAAAACTGCAACTAGACTAACTTAAAGTTTTGTTGCTATCTAATTTGTAATGAAATTTTAATCTTTTTGCTAATGATGAAATGCTCAAGGCATAAAAACACCATTGTTTAAATTAAAAGGTAAGAAGTTTTTCACTGGAAACACCATCAGATGTCCCATAAAGAATTCTTTGAAAGCAAAGGAAACATATATATTTTAAAATTGGAGTTTGGGCAGAATAGAAATCACAGAAACATTATTGGTATAATAGTGACCCTATTTATAAAGAAATGTTTTTGTTGTATCTTTTTAGGAATTGATAATAAAATAATAAAATATTTGTATATAATATAAACTAATAATATGCTTAAAAGTTAAATATTTATAATGCATTTAATACTTGGTTATAGAAATACGTTATAAATTAAAATTATATCCATAGAGAGACCATTATTGGATGATATGAACAAATGAGCACAGTTATTTAAATGTAGGCTTCTGTGTTCCTGATGTTAACTGATGGCATTTTACACCTAATTTATCTCTGATCCTAGGATCTCCACCTACACTGGAAAATTCAACTAGTGACATTTCACTTGCTTACTGCTCACAATATACGTTTGTTCACTAACTATGCCAGTTAGATAGCCCTATTTTGCATTTATTTGCTCCTAACAGTATGATTCCTTCTCTCTGAGTTGTAAAGCAAGATGCATTATAAAACAAGCTGCAGTGAGGCATTTCAGTGAAAAGTATCTCACTTTGTCATTCACTCATTAACATAAAAAAATCATGAGCTTGAAATCCCAAATGGAAAAGAAGTGTAGGTCAGCGTAGACAAAAAAATTAGTACTCTTAGTGTCATATGTATTAGGACTCTATTCCTAGCTATTCACAGCAATACAGGATGGAAGTGTTCTTGGAAGTGAAGATTGAAGCCTGGTAGATTTCATCATTGCCATAGTCAGCACATGCCTTCTTTCAAGGGTCCCTTATAATTCTCCTGACATTATGTCCAGGTTCATGCAGTTAGAAAAAGTAATATAGAACAAGTAAAGGCACATTTACCAAGATGAAGCATATGCATTTAAGGAGCTTTTATGAAAACCTTCCCTAAAACCAGCCAATTTAACCCACCTGGTACGAATAGTACTTCTGATTATATTTCTTGCCTTTTGGGGGGTGGGTGGGTATAGATGCCATACTCAGAGTTTACTCTAAATCCTGTGCTCAGAACTTACTCCAAACTGTTCAGAAAACAATTTGCAGTGCTGTGGATCAAGTAGGGGTAGGCTGCAAAGAAGACAAGCACTTTAATTCCTAAATTACTTTTCAGATTCCAGCTACTTTATATATTTTCTTGGATTCCCCATAGCATTATGTGAACCTCAGTGTCAAGGAAGACTAGATATACTAGCTGGTTAATTGTCACCCGCTCCTTAGGAAAGAGTGGTGGATTTTCTCACATCTGTCACACTGTATGTTTAAGGTTGAATTATCACCCCAATTTTATTTGATTTAGAGCTTGTATCTTTCAACTTTTTCTTTTCTCTAATTAAATATCATAGAAATTTTCCCCTGGGATGGAGAATAATGTAAACATTACTAAGCATATATATTAATATGCTATTTTCCATCTTGAAAATGTATTATGTATATGTGTTCATAAACAATAGTCTTGTTCAATCTATTTGAACTATTGCTCAGAGTTTGAACTTAATAGTGTCAATTCTATTTTTCATTCTAAAATCATGAAATATAATTTGATTGGTCAACTATGTGCCCTTTCATGCCATATTTTAATAAGAACACTGGATAGCAGAGGTTTTATTTTTTTAGATTATATATATGATCACAATGTATATAGAAAGTAAAAAGTACGCAAAAAGCTTCAAGCAAAAATTTTCCAAAATATGATTTTTTTCCTAATAGTATTAGTAACTCCTTTAGTAACTCTTAAAATAAGTTTTTAAAAAACTAAAAGTTTGTAAAAGATTTTCCTAAAAAATGTGTTCAATCACTCTGGTCCCTAGTCTTTCTGTTGTTTTTCACCAATCACTTTTTAGTGACTTATTCAACAATAGCAAATTAATTCATCTGAATTCACTTAGGTCCATCACCGAATGTTCATAGGAAAACACCAGATAACTATAATTTGTAAAACCAAAACAAAGTTTTTTCCATTTTACCTTTTGAATTAGATTACAGCCCTCTACAGTCTCTCTCAATTGTTAGTACTTTACAGACCTTCAGAAGTGGTTGGACTTGATTATCTTGATATTTGTCTTTACATTCTTGTATGGAGTGATTTAGAGAGATTTAGGATTAGAGCTAGAGACACCTAAAATTTCAGCAAATGTGTGTCTGCTTTTAAACTTTGAAACTTCTTGGAAGTGTCATTTATCACTGAGGTATTATCTAATTCTTTGATATGTCTGCTTCAAATAACAACTATGAAAGTGATCCGAGCATATGTAATTGTCTGCTACTACTTGACACAAATTCATCTATATTTTGAATATAAACCCAGTACAATTATTATTCCCAGGGATAAAAACTAAGGAGACTGGGGCCCGAGTGATAGTACAGCAGATAGGGTCTTTGCCTTGCACATTGCCAACCTGGGTTCCATAACTGCCATCCCATAGGGTCCTCCAATTCTGCCCAGGAGTGATTTCTGAGCTATAGATAATATCTGAGCACCATTGGATTTGGCCCAATAAGCAAAACTAAACAAACAAAAGAACCTGAAGAGACTATGAAATTTTGTTATCTTCTAGAGCTACCACATGTCTGGATACTTGTAGATGTTAATCCCATATATAACTAAGTCTTTTTCATTTTTTGCTGGTTTTTTAATCTATAGTCTTAGATGTTAATCTCATGCATAAACTGAATCTTTTTCATTTTTTGCTACTTTTTTAATCTATACTCCTAGATGTTAATCCCATGTATAAACTAAGTCTTTTTCATTTTTGATAGTTTTTAAATCTATTAATTAAGTTCATCTCGTTAGGTTTAATTCTAATTTAATATTAAAAATGAACATTCTAGTTTAATCTCTTTGTATCTTCTTTGTACTTTGCAGGAGATATTGTTACTCTCATTCTTTCAAATTAGTAGCAGTTTAGATATTTCTTACTAATTGCAGCTTTCCTCCAATCTGTTTATAAAGGAACATAACTTTAAAATCAATTACTTTGTAATATATGTTAGAGAGAAATATTTATTTAATCAAGGTGTATGGGCCAGAGAAGTATCACAGTGAGTAGAGTACTTGCCTTGCATGCAACAGACATAGATATAATCCCTGAAACCCCATATTGTTCCTTTAACTCCACCAGGAGTGATACCTGAGACAGGTGTAAGCACTGAGTACAGTTGGATGTGATCTAAAAACTTAAAAAGGTTCTATAAAATGTAATTGGTATGGAGAGTGAAAAAATATGAAGGTTTTATTTATCAGAATACTGGCCATTGTATAATCAATTACTTTTGGCCAATACTTATAGCTAAAAGCTGTGCACATGTTTTTATGAACTTATATTATTATACAAGTTTACAGGGTTAGTATTAGTGTCACATTTTAAAGATGAATTCACAGGTTCAGATCTTAGGTGTCTTAAGTAAAATCACATTGCTAGGATGTGACAGCACCAGGATTGTAAGTCAGGTATGTCTATTTACAAAGCCCTTGCTACTAGTCATTTTAAATTTGGAGTATAACTTTTGCATACTTTATATTCATTTCAAATAAAGATATGTAAAATTTTAGAACTGTTTGTAATTAATAGTCGTGTTTCTAAGTAAGAGTACCAGTACTTACGCTTTTCTCTTTAAACTGTTGGACAAAATGCATTCTATGCATACATAAGAAATCATAAAAATATTGTCCAACATTGGAGAAACTATGGGCTTAAATATACCTAATTGAAAAAAGGCAATGGGAAAAAGAGTACGGCTACTGTTTGTTGTTTAGCGGCCACACCTGAAAGCACTTGCAGTTATCTCTTGTCTCTGTTTTCCAGAAATTGCTCCTAGTGGGGCTCCAGGAACCCTATGTGGTGCTGAGCCTTGAACCCAGGTCTGCTGCATGAAACATGATATTTTTTTTACCGCTTTTACTAGAACTACAGGCCCAAGAATCTCTTCTTTATCAGAAATCACCCCTATAAAGAGGAATTTATGTCAAAACAGTGAATAATTAGAGCACAATGAACTGTTTGTGAAATAGTTATTTAGCCATATTCATTCTTATATCAAACTTAATAATATGATACCAAATGTTAGCGTATTTCCATTGGAAACAGTTTTTAACATTCTATCAAGAAAAAGAACCAATTTTACAACTAGGAACTCTTGCATGACATTCCTATGTGTGTGTTTGTTATTCCAATTTTTCATACTCTCGTGTGATGTGAAAAGACAGGCTGAAAAGTAAATCTATTTACAGGTGTAGTCTCTTGCCCGCAGTGTGGGTTTTTAGCTCTTAAAAACAACTTTTGAGAAAAGCTTTCTGTTTGATGCGGATAGTGACAGGAGTTATTTATGTTTTGTGGAGCCAATGTGATTCCTCAATGAAGAGAAAATTCCCAGATAATGATCTAGCAGTCAGGCTTAGGTTAAAGTGAATTATAGTATAACTTTTAAATCTGAGTAGTCAGATTCAGAATTTATGCCCATACTTGTAGGTGTGTGTGTGTGTGTGTGTGTGTGTGTGTGTGTGTGTGTGTTCTACTCTACTACTTCTAACCCAGTGGCAAGGGCTTGGTCATCAATCTTCCTAGCCAAGAGACACTTTCCCCTTCATCCTAAATGTTACTAAAACCACAAAGGTGGAAAGGAAAATGACTATTCATTAATGTTCAACACTGATTTAAATGGCATACAGGCCACAGCGCTGCATTAAATAAACCTTAATATAAAGCATGAGTCAGAAATGGTTCTGTCAAATTTATTTTTGATATGTGGCTGTTTTAGACATCAAGGCAGTTTGTAAAATAAAATCTTTTTCAGACTTTACGTATTTGAAATGGAAATGAATATACTTTCTGTTTTATGCTAGAAATTATAATACTTTTATTTTAGTATCCTAATTTTGTTTTTTACTTTTCAATTCTCCAAAGTTCTCTCACCAAAAATATAGTTATCTGAAGTAATCTACATGCTTAGAATCTGAGAATATCTTCCTCACATTCTTGATAGATGGAGAGATAAACAGTAGATACAGATGGGTATTTATACATATTTCTGTGTACATGTGCCATATTTATTTTAGTACATTTATGGAAAGATTCATATGAGATGTCCATTAGAAAGTACAAACTTTACTTGTACAACTGAATTGTATGCATTTTAATTTTTGTTCAGATATAGCAATATTCTTACTCTTTATTTGGTGTTTTAACAGATTCAGAGCTACAGAAACTAAAATAACATGTTATTCGGATAGAGACAAACATAGGTTTGGAGAAATATGGTGTTTTATTTTTATTTTGCAACATTCCTTACATGGAAAAGGACCTCAAGTAATATGTGGTGACCTATAATCATATCCATTGCTATTGTGTTTCTGTGCTCTCATTTAATTTTATGGCATGGCTACTGGAAAAATGGCTGATTAAAATTTAGGTAAATACCACTTCTACCCTCCGTGATTACAATAACAAAAATACACTTGAACTCATTAATTCATTTTTTGTCCTAATTTTTTAATTTACTTCATAAGCACCTACACAGAACATTTTCTCTGCTTTCTATGTTTTCCACAGGGGATATAGCTTAAAAAGACTAATTTATTCTTATCCCCAAGGAACACTCATCTTGGCATGAATTTCTGCACATCTAGTGTTACCATCTTACGTTGAATTTTAGGACATCTCTATGAACATCGGCAAAAGCGTGATATTTAAAAATCAATTGAAAAGGTGTCTTTTTATGACTACGTTAGAATGAAATTCCTTCTAAATTATTATTCTTTTGTAAGAAGTTCTAAAGAATGTCCATTAAAGAAAAGTGAAATTTCTGAGTTCCTTTTGTTCCTTACTAGATTCAAATCGGGAAGGCTTTGGTGACCTCGGTACTCTTTATAGCAACATTGATCAGCAGCTGAATGAAACTATGAGGCGCCGCAGACATGCAGGAGAAAGTGATTACAACATTGAGGTGCTGCTGGGCGTGGATGATTCTGTGGTTCGTTTCCATGGCAAAGAGCATGTCCAAAACTACCTCCTCACACTGATGAACATTGTGAGTAATGGTTCATTTTTGAACTTTTCAATTTCTTAATTCCCCTCCCTTCTCTTTTGTCTTGGGCCTCACTTGGCTCTATACTCAGGGATTACTTTTGACACTTCTTAAAATTCTTCATTGCCACTAATTCCTGCTAAGAACAATTATCACACAGAGAACAAATTACTAGTTTTGATAATAGAGATAATATAGAGAGAGCTTATCATTGCGAAGATCTTCAATTAACTTTCAGTTATTAATTTCAATTATTTTTGCATTATTTGTTAGGTATGTTACAATGGGCATGCTCCTTTATAATCTCTTTATGTTTTCTCTAATGTCTCATATATTTAATGAGAAAAATAATAATTGCTGTGTTAAAGATATCTAGAAATCAAGTAAATCCAAGGTATGCACTCTGTAAAGTGTTGTATACACATGTAGTAGTACTTCATGTTTTAATTTTTCAATATGAAATTTACTTCCAAAGTTATCTAAACTCTCCTGAAGGTTTAGTTCATGCTTTAACTTCTTTCTGGATTCATTACTTGGTACCACACAAATGCATAATTCTAGTAAAGAAAATCTTTATAGATACCATTCCCACTTGTTTCATTCATAATGCCCCTGAAACTGCGACTTTCTGTCACTAGGGAAGTAATCAGTGCAATAGGTTATTATAAACACAAGAGGTTCTTGGAGTAATCAGCAGAGATTTGCTACAGAACTTGTCCACACTAAATTTAAAATTTTGAATAAAAGGAAATAACACTATGAGAAAGTTTAAAGTTAAATTAGAAAAGCTTGGTATTATAAAGATGTATTGTAGGTACTATTTAACATATTGTATATGATTTGAAGAAGGGAGATATGGTAAAAGTCATCTACATTTAAATTATTTTTTGACTACTCCTCACCAATCATGCAGTCAATGCAAGTCCCATCCCGACCTTCCAACCCCATACTGATTTGAAGAGCCCTTAGAACTCACATCAATAGAGATGAGCTGACTCTGCCCACAAAGGATGGAGCCTGCTCCCCACAGCTGCTCACACATCAATGCAGGTGCCATTCTGAACTTCTGCCACTCCAGAACCCACATATTAATATCAGATGACACATACTTTAGAAATCAAAACATTACAAAGGACAGAAATGGACATATGGTAATAATCAAGGGATATATACAGCAGGAAGGAATCACACTCCAAAACATATTTCGCAACTGATGAGGGACTAGCAAAATATTTAAAACAATTGCTTGCAAATCTGAAAGAAGACATCAATGGTAGCACTATAATAATGGGAGACCTCAACACCATCCTGTCATCTCTTGACAGTTCAACCAGACTGAAACCTAACAAGAATATAATAACTATGAAAGGAGAAATGGAAAAAGGTGGCCTAATATATATATATTTAAATATATACATTGTTTTATATATTTATATATTGTTTATATATTTATATACTAGAATATATATTGTTTATATTTATATATCTAGTATATAAAAATTCTAATATATGTTGTTTATATATATTTATATATATACTACTATATATAGGGCTCTCCATCTCTCCCTCTCTACCTAGAAAACTAGAAACACATTCTTTTCCAATGCAAATGAGTCATTTTCCAGGATAGATCACATGCTGGCCCATAAAACATACCTCTATAAAATCAAAAGAATAGAAATTGTATGAACTACCTTCTCAGATCAGCATGCACTGAAGTTAGAAGTGAATTACAAACATACACAGAGGAAAAACTTTATAACCTGGAAATTAAACAACTCACTACTGAACAAACAGTGGAACACAGATGAATTTAGAGGAAAATCTAAAGAATCCTGGAAATAAATGCAAATGAAAACACAAATTATCAGAATTTGTGAGACACAGCAAAAGTAGTACTAAAAGGAAAATTTATAGTTTTACAGGCACATCAGGAAGGAAGAAGGAAGGAAGGAAGGAAGGAAGGAAGGAAGGAAGGAAGGAAGGAAGGAAGGAAGGAAGGAAGGAAGGAAGGAAGAAGGAAGGAGGAAGGAAGGAAGGAAGGAAGGAAGGAAGGAAGGAAAAAGTAGCATAGTAAAATAACTTAATGACACAGGTTATAAATTAGAAAGTGATTAAAATTGAACACAAAATAGGTAAGCAGTTGAAAACAACAAAGCTTAGAGTAGAAATTAATGAATTAAAAGCCCAAAAGATCAATGAAGGCAAGAGTTGGTTCTTTGAAAAATTAAACAAGATGATAAACCACTAGCAAAACTCACAAAGAAAGGGAGAAAAATAAACTTAAAAAACCGAATTAGGAGGAGCAGGAGAGATAGCCTGGAGGTAGGGCATTGGCCTTGCATCCAGAAGGACGGTGGTTCAAATCCTGGCATCCCATATGGTCCCCTGTGCCTGACAGGAGCGAAAGGAGCGATTTCTGAGAGTAGAACCAGGAATAATCCCTGAGCACTGCAGGGTGTGACCCCAAAACAAAACAAAACAAAAACAAAAACAAAAAAACAAATTAGGGGCTGGAGTGGTGGTGCAGGCTGTAAGGTATTTTGCCTTGCACATGCTAACCTAAGATGATGGACCCCAGTTCGATCCCCCGGTACCCATATGGTCCCCCAAGCCAGGACCAATTTCTGAGCACAAGCCAGGAGTAACCCCTGAGTGTCACCACATGTGGCCCTTCCAAAACAAACAAACAAACAAATAAAAACTGAATTAAAAAGTGAAAAGGGGAGATCACTACAGGTAGTACAGGAATTCAAAGGGTAACCAAAGATAATCTTGAGAAACTCTATGCCACAAAACAAGAGAACTGAAAGAAATGGATATATTCTTGGACTCTTATAACTTCCAGGATTGAACCAAGATGATTTAGTGTATTTGAAAAAACCATCGCTATTGAGAAAATCAGAAAGATGATAAAAATTCTTCCCTAAAACTAGAGCCCAGGCCCAGATGAATTCACTAGTGAATTCTTTCAAACCTTTTTAGAGGACCAACTACTCATCCCTTTCAGGCTCTCTTTCAGGCTCTTTCAAGGAATTAAAGAAACAGAAACACTCCCAAATTGTTTTTATGAAGCTAGCATCAGCCTGATACCAAAAGCAGACAGACACGCCACAAAAAAAGAGAACTACAGACTAATACCCTTGATGAACATAGATGTAAAGATACTCAAAAAAATCCTAGCAAATAGGATCCAACCGCTCATCAAGAAGTTCATATACCAAGACCAAGTAGGGTTCATTCCAAAGATGCAAGAGGTTTCTCATAGCAAGTCAATCGACATAATATACCATTCCAACAAAAGAAAAATAAAAACCATATGACCATATCAAAGATACAGAGAAAGCATTTTCACATTCATGATTCATACACATTCATGATAAAACTCTCAATGAGATGGTAATGGAAAGAACTTTTATTTTGGTTTTTGGGTCACACCCGGCAACGCTCAGGGGTTACTCCTGGCTCCATGCTCAGAAATTGCTCCTGGCAGGCACGGGGGACCATATGGGGCACCGGGATTTGAACCGATGACCTTTTGCATGAAAGGTAAGCGCCTTACCTCCATGCTATCTCCTGGGCCCCGAAAGAACTTTTTGCAGAATAGTCAAGGCCATTCACCATAAGCCCGTGGCAAATATTATACCCATTGAAGATGGTTTGAATAATTTAATTTAATTTAATAATTTAAATTGAATGCTAAACTTCCTCTAAAATCTAGAATAAGAGAAGGCTGTCCCCTCTTGCCACTCCTATATAACATAGTTCTGAAGTATTTGCCATAGCAATTAGGCAAGAAAAAGATATCAAGGTCATCCTGAAAGGAAAGAAAGAAGTTAAGCTATCACTATTTACAGATGACATAGATGACATGGTACTATATTTAGAAAAATTTTAAGACTCTACCATAAATCTCCTAGAAGA
Source organism: Crocidura indochinensis (assembly GCA_004027635.1). Classification (NCBI taxonomy): domain Eukaryota; kingdom Metazoa; phylum Chordata; class Mammalia; order Eulipotyphla; family Soricidae; genus Crocidura; species Crocidura indochinensis. The sequence goes on from PVKC010021873.1 coordinate 12,972, forward strand.
AATAGGATTAGTTTAGTAAAATGGCAGGCTACAAAATTAACATGCAAAAATCATTGGCCTTTTTATACACAAATAATGATAGAGAAGAAATTACATTAAAAAAACAGCCCCATTCACATTAGTACCGCAGAAATTCAAATACTTTGGAGTCAAGTTGACTAAAGAGGTGAAAGACCTATCCAAAGAAAACTACAAAACACTGCTTCAAGAAATAAAAGATGACATAGGAAATGAAGATATATATCCTATTCATGGATTGGGAGGATTAGCATCATTAAAATGGTAATACTGCCCAAAGCATATTTAATATACTGTACAGATTTAATATAATCCTGCTAAGTATACATACCCATGACATTTTTCAAGGAAGTGGATCAAACACTCCTAAGTTAATATGTAACAATAAACAACATGAATAGCTAAAGAAACCCTTAGGAAAAAAGATGGGAGGCATCACTGTCCCAAACTTTAAGTTGTATTACAAAGCAATGGTCATTAAAACAGCATGGTATTGAAATACAGACCCTCAGATCAATGGAATAGACTTGATTAATCAGATAATGTTCCCCAAACCTACAGTCAATTAATCTTTGATAAAAGGGTAAAACTGTAAAATGGTGCAAGACAAACTTCTTCAACAAGTTGTGTTGGAATAACATACCAAAAAGCGAACTCAGATTTCCATCTAACAGCATGAAAAAACATTAAATCAAAATGGATTACAGACCTTGATATCAGACCTGACTCTATAATATATATAGAAGAGAACATAGGTAAAACACTTAATAAGTTGAGACTAAAGGCATCTTCAAGGAGGAAATACCACTGTCCCAGCAAGAAGAAGCAGAGATAAACAAATGGGACTATATTAAACTGAGAATATTCTGCACCTCAATGGACTCAGTGACTTGGACACAAAGGCCACCCACAGAATGGGAGAAATTATTCACTCAATACTCATAACATAAAGGGGCTAATATCTAAGATATGTAAGATATTGTCAGAACTTAACAAGAAAAAATTTCTAACCCCATCAAAAAATGGAAAGAATAAATGAGCAGACATTTTCTAAAAAAAAAATAGAGATAACCAAAAAACACATGTGAAAATGTGCCACATCACTATTTAACAGGAGATGAAAATCAAGACAACAATGAGGTATTATTTCAAGCCACAGAGATTGTTACACATTACAAAGAACAAGAAAAAATAGTACTGATGGAGACGTGGTGAGAAACTGTCATTCACTGCTGGTGGGAATGATATCTAATTCAGCCTTTATGGAAAACAATATGGATATTCCTCAAAAAACTGGAAATTGAACTCCCATATGACTCAACAATACCACTACTAGAGATATAACCTAGTTTCACAAAAACACAATACAAAAAGCCCTCTGTATGCCTATGTTTATTGCAGTCCTGTTTTTGAGGGGTTCAAGAAACTGTGGTACATATAAACAATGGAATACTGGATATCTGTTAGCAAAAATGAAGTCATGCAATTTTCCTATACATGGATGAACATGGAAACTTCCATGCTGACTGAAATAAGTCAGAGGAAGAGCAATAGGCATAAAATAGTCTCACTCTGTGGGATTTAAGAAAAATAAAAGACAGTATGGTAATAATTCCCAGGAACAATAGAAATGATGGATGGAAGGAATAGCCCATGATATGAAGCTTTTCACCAAGAGTGATGAGAAAGGTTAGAGAAATAACTCTACTAACAACTATCATAACAATGATAGTGAGTGAGAGAAATAGAATGCCTGTCTTGAAGACAGGTGGGCCTGGGGGGGGTGTCAGAGGAAAATGGGGGACATTGGTGGTAAGAAGTTGCACTGGTGAATGGGGTATGCATTTTATGACTGAAACCCAACTATGTACATGTTTGTAACCATGGTACCAAATAAAGATATTATTAGAAATAAAAAGATTACATATTAATAAATTCAATTATCAGCTCATTCAAGTCATAATAATTGGTACTAAAGCTATTTTGCTCAGTCATGCAGATGCTAATGAGTAGTCCAGTAATAACAAAAATTCAGTGGTATATGATAAATTTTTGTTATGCACTAGCCAGAAAAATAGAGTCCTGTATGTTTTCTCAGGATCAGGGCAGAAAAGTTGAACAAGAATTATTCCCCTTTTATTTTTGTTATATATCACATCTACCTGCACTTGCTTCCACAAAACAAAAGACCAAATTCAGAATAAATGGAGGGATATTGCTCTCCAAGAGGAAATCACAATGGCAAAAGACAATTAATGCAGCAAGCTGGAATTCATTTTCTGAAGCATACGAGTGGTGGTGGTGGCTGGTTTCATAAGTCATTTAGAAGAATCTGACGATTTATTTGACAATTTGACAGTATATTTTATGTTTTATTGTGCCCTGCAGATTCTGTAGGTTTTACTGTTTGTTTGTTTGTTTTAAACCAACTGATCTGTAAAGAGCTGAAGATTTGTGGTAACTGCATGGAGTAAGGCTACTGTTGATACATTTCCTGACAGCAAGTGTTCACTTTCTATTTTATGTGTTATGCTAAATTAATGCATGAGTGCTTTTTTTTTTAAGAACAGATGCTATTGAGAACTCAGCATACTGCAGAAAAGTAATTCTCCAAGGTTCCAAGAGGCACCAGAGCACCTGCATAGAACAATACTAATAAAAAAATTTCAAATGATAATCAAATAAAAGCTTGGGTTCACACACAGACACACAAAAAAATGTCAATTCCATTTAAAGAGAGTTCAAAAAAATTAGTGTCTAGGAACTAAGTTAACAAAATACATGGGTGATTGATACAATGAAAACTTTAAATCACGTTAGAAATTGATGAAAGACCATAGGAAATGGAAAATATTCTATGCTATTCGATTTAAAGAATCAATATTGTTAAAATGGCAATTCTATCTAAATTTTAATATATAATCAATGCAACTCCAATCCAAATTCAGATAACATTTTTCGCGAACCTTGAAAATTCAATAATGAAGTTTGTATGGAATTAGAAGAGCCTTCATATAGAGAAAATCATACTAAAACAAAAAAATGGGAAGTATTTGTTACCTTAATTGCGACTGTGCCATAAAGTGCAATGATCAAAATTGTTTGATACTAGAATGAAAATAGGCTTTATAATCACTGGGACATTACAGAATATCCAAGGTCAAAAGTCCATAATTAAGGAGGATCAACTTTTTATAAAGCAATTGAGCACATGATATGAGGCAAATGGTACTGGGAAAACTGAATAACTACATGTAAATAATTAAAATTCTATTTTGTCTCACACCTTACACAGAAGTTATTCAAAGTGTATCAATGACCTTGAGAGGAAATGTGCGTGGCATGGTGGCAAGCCAGGGTCTGGAGGGAACATGTGAGCACTGGTCAAGAGTTGACCTTGGTGATGGGATTTGTGATAGAACATTTTATGTCTAAAACTTGACTTTGTAAATCACAGTTATTTAATTAAATAAAATGTCCTAAATTGAAAAAAAATATAGTGTTTTCATGAGTTAAATTGGGTCTTAGGAGACTGAGGTTCAAGATCTTCTGTTACTTTTAGTTGGTTCTATGACCTTAGATCAATTGTCACTTCTGTATTTATAGAACTTAAAGTCTCAACAAGATGTTTATTAATTCAGTAATTTCATAGGAAAATGAAAATTTAGCTAATTTGATCTTAAAGTCTTTATTTTTATTGTTTTGCTTTGTTTTTGTTTCCAGAAAGGTACAGATAAATGTCAGTATTTCTAGGAACGATCTATTCTAAGAAAAAATGCAGATCTAATACAATATGGTTTAATCTGAATTCTAGATGTTAAGGAAAAACAATATGTTAATGATCATTAAAAGAACTACTATTACTAAAATTTAAGGGAAAGAAACAGAGCAATGTATTTATATGCATATTACTATGTAACTATTATTCCAATGATTAGCTGTTTGGATAAACAGCCATCAGTTTTTAATTCTCACTATTTCTGTGAATATGAGAGTTGCTTCTGTAGATCTCACTTGGATAACATATGCATGCAGACTGCTACTTTCCGCTTTGAATACTTTTTTTGCTCATGGGTCTGCAGCCTAAGGAGAGGCTCTACAAAAACATGAAGGCTCTATTTTTGTTTAAAGTCCCTTAAAAAATGTTAGGAATTAGACTGAATTTCTGTATTAATCCCAGAGATTCTCCTTAAATTAAGAGAGCATCAGAGATTGGTACTATAGGAAAGAAAAAAAAAGGAAAATTAAATTGTTTCTAAAGTAATATAAATAAGGGTTTGGGGGAACTGATAAATAACACCTATTTTTCTTCCCAACTTCAAAACCTATTGAAAGTTGGATGTTCCATCATTTGGGGAATTTTTTATTGTTAATGAGACTTGAATTTCACATAAGTTCACGTTTAGAAACATAGTGATTTTACTTGTTTGAAATAAGTACTGCTCAGCTGAGGGCACTTTGTTTCAAACTCTGACCCCTGGGGACATTTAGCAATGTTAGAAGAATTCTTAGTGACTGTCACAATCAGGGAAGGGGTCACTCCTGTCTCCAGTGCTCCAGTGAGATAAGCCAGGGATGATACTAAATAAACATCTGAAAGCACTAAGACAGTTGTGTAACAATGGTTATGTTTTATCATTTCTAAAATGTGAACTAATATCTCATTGTAAATCAGACAATTTTTTTTTCACACTCTATCTTCCACGACTATTCTCTTTAGAATAGACAGGTAAATTGAAACAGATGAGGTTGAAGAACGAATCTCTTTCTCTCTTCTCCCCCATTTCCTTTACCCTGTTCTGTATCCTAATTCTAAGTACTAGATTCAAATTATTGAGATGAATGTGTTCTTACCCTGACTTAAATTAATCAGCAAGATAGAAGCTGGAAGCAGGAAGTAAAGTAACCATTAGGATACTCTAATAAAATTTTCTTATAGAAATCTAAAGCCGGGGCC
>PVKC010021874.1:0-18101 GCA_004027635.1 Crocidura indochinensis
CACAATTGCATCAATCTTTAGAACCAAGTATTAAAACCGTTTTCAGTGATAATGCATCTCATAAAGGTGTATGGACCGCCATAACGAAAAATATTCCATCTTTTTAAATTATGATATGAACTTTGAACTTAGGGTCACCAGAATAGAAGAATACACTATTCAAAAGTGATCATTAGCTAAGCAGCCCAATTTCTCTGAACCAACTACCCAACCACTGAATATACAACTTCAGCAAAGAATTCTCAGTGTTTACCAGCACAAATTTTGCTTGCTGTGCTCAAGTACTCTTGGTGGTAAAATAAGGCTTCCATTTCTTAATTCAGTGTCTGGATTTCTCTGGACTCAAAATCTCTCCTTAATTTCATCCTTTTCATCTTAATACTGGAAATCTTTTCTCCTGGAACTCAATCCATGCAAAACTCAAAATCACTGATTTCTCCCAAGATTTAGGTTTGATTTCTATCTCTGCTCCTGATCATTGCCAGGTATAAACTACTGCAATTGGTTAGGTGTCCCTGTTCAGGTTAAATTACCCACAAAAGCTTTGCCACAAGTAATAAAGCAATGACAGAAAAAAAAACTTTATCATGATGGGATTGAGAATAATTTAACTAAAAATTTGGCAGTGTGTGATCTACAAGACTATTCGGTTCACAAACGTTTTTCTTACAGTGTAGTTTCTATACCATTCATTGTGCTATATATTACATTTAGGCTGGCTTTTTTCAAATAAAGACATTATTTTACTTTCAATTTCTCAAGGTTCTGAACATAACAGTTAATCTAAACAAAATACTGGAAACAATAAGAATGGTTTTTTAAACACAGTCTAGTGTTTGTAGAACCATATTCTAAAGCTTATGCAATCGCAAACTCATTCAATAATTTGGACCATTTAAAAATAAAACAGGATTACCACTAACTCATTAATACATTGAGTAAATTCTGTATTTAAGAAAATGCTTGGAAATATATTTTTCATTAATACAAAGTTTCCAGTAAATATATATATATATATATATATATATATATATATATATATATATATATATATATTTTTTTTTTTTTTTTTTTTTTTTGGTTTTTGGGCCACACCCAGTGATGCTCAGGGGTTACTCCTGGCTATGCGCTCAGAAGTTGCTCCTGGCCTGGGGGACCTATGGGGCACGGGGGATAGAACCGCGGTCCATCCAAGGCTAGCGCGGTAAGGCAAGGCACCTTACCTCCAGCGCCACTGCACGGCCCCTCCAGTAAATATTTCTAATTTCAGTATTGTATATTGAACTTTGTCTGTATTTTAAAGTTATTTGTTTAATTCATTACATTTTGATTCTTAATAATTATATATTTAGTATTGCACATGAAAACTGTATATTCCTTTTATCAGGATTCTGTAAGCGTTAAGGTTTAGAATGCCTAATTATGATAACTGTTGCATTTAAACTAAAACTTGATAGAATTAACATTGTAGTTGTAAAATATTTATCATTAAATGTATTTAGATTTGAATTTTAACTTGGATCATATTGAATTCCTTGTTTCATATGCAAAAATTTAATGGACTTTATATATAAAATATTCCTGCTTCATAAATACATAAAATTATTAATATTTTCACAATTGCAAGCAACTTGATAATTTAAAAATTTGTTCAAAATGAATTGATTTCTCAGATGTAAATGAACTATTTTGACTATTTTAAAACAACAGTTATTAGGATTAATTTTTATTGAGGGAAACAAAAAATGAAATAAATAAAAATAAAAGACAAATATTGTTACGCATCATTCAAACATGAAAAAGATAATTCTCTTTTCCTATCTTTTCTAGTGATTACATTTTATAAGTATAAGTAAATTAAGAGTTTTTCAGTTTTTAATTCACTGACAATAATATAAAATGTCTTTCCTTTTTTATCAAAACCGTGACATAATAATTTATTGATAAAAGAATACCTGATATATTATTCAGTTAAATAAAACCACTGACTTTTAATGTTTATCCAAATTTTACACCTAGTCTATGTGTTCTGTTATTAATACAATAATATTTTCTTAGTCTAAACTGCAACTACATACATGTAAGCTGAGGAAATTTTATAATTAGCAACTTATAATTAGTACACAAAATAAGTCTTTAGTTTGTTCTTACCTAACTGTTAATTTGTGTACTTTATTTAGAATTTTGAACTTGTGTTATAACTATTTTATAACTGCTCATCATACCTAAAATATGATTAACAACGATATGTAACCCAACATGTTTAAAAATAAAAATTATATTAAAAAATTCTCAAAAGTTAAATCATTAAATATTATGCTATTGAAAAACTCTAGTGATAGTCTTAGAATGTGACTACAGTTAGAATTTACCCCTGCAGATAAAAAGTGATGGCATTCTAAAATAAACAATCAACTCATGAAATAAGGAGTTTATTTTTTAATTTTGCTCTTTTTAGAAAATTTTAATAACCAAGAAAGATTGTGCTTTGGATATTTCCTTCTTGGACTTGCTAACACACACTTCAGGGATGCAATAACTAAATTAAAGAAATAACATAATAAGTGGAGCTACAGTTTTAGCTGACACAAAGCATCTTTCACTGGATACAGTATATAATCTGTAACATAAGATGACTTTGCTAGAATAAAACTATTATGTGCTAAGCCAGGATTACATTTCTACACTGTCATAATTCAGCAGGGAGGCACCACAAGTTTTTGAACTTGTGATAAAATAGCAGTACTGTAGTAAAATATCTTAATTAAAGCTCTAAATAACATCATCTTTATACAGCTTACCATATGATTAAATGTTGGTCAATCTTGTTTTCTATAGGTGCCTGAGACTCTGGCTGAAATCCAACTTAGAACCATCCTCTACTTTAAAGTAGCTCAATTTGTCTTCAGTTTATAAAAATAAAAAAGTAGTTGAAATATAAAAGTAAATTCAACTTTAACAGCTTTCCTCATAGAGGTATAATCACTGGACAGGAAATAGATTTTGAGCTAAGAATTGAATTTCCATTTTTTCTTTGTCTGCTTTTGTAAATAACTATTTACAATTAATTTAACATACAGCTTTGCATTAGTGTCAAAATCTTTCTCTTTTGGAAAAATAATGTTTATAAAAGGTCAGACAGGGGAGTCAAAATTCAACTGGCGATATTCAGTCTATGGAAAAATTATTGGGAAGTGTCAAATCACAAGAGACACATAGATATAAGTATTTTTACTTTAGTAAACGTATTTCCCTTGGTTATTGATAGGTATAAATCCCATGTCACTAAAGAATTATAATTACGAATAAACAGATACTACTGATTGTAAAAATGGACTGACTTTTCAAAAAAAAACTTTACTCTGCAGAATTAACTACAAAAGAAAACAGTTTTGTGAAAATAATGAAGTCATAGTTTTTTTTTCTTCACTAATACCAGAACTAAATCTCCTTTGGAATGTAAGGGCTAGAGTGATTGCACACTGGGCACACATGGGTTGGATCCCTTGAGTCTCTTTAGGTGTGACCCCCCAAGGACATGGGTGTAAGACATGGGCACAGCTAGGTGTGGCCCAACATATCTAGCACCTATATTAGAGTTACATTTCTCTACTTTTAAACCATATTTTACAGTTCAAACATCCTAGTATTTATTGGGAAATGTGGCAGGAAACAGATTTAGCAAGAACTCCTTAAGTCCATTCACTTTCCCCATTTCTTCCTTGAAATACTTTGATTCATAAAAATAACCTATCTGGTCAGTGGAAGAATCTTTGAAAATAATTATCATACTTAGTAACATAAACAGAATGATGTAAAGGAACAGTTACATCAATTTAATATTGATAGTGATAGAGTTTCTTAGAAACTGTTAGAACAGTGGTGTGAGATTTTTTGTCTTAAGAAGCCACAAATAATTTCTCACTAGGAACTATTGTTTAACAGGTCAATGGGTCAAATGTTTGATTCACTTTCAGTTTTTATTTGCATTGGAATTCTTGGATTAAGGCATATTACATCATTATAAATTATTTTGAATGAGCCCTAGAATAAATAGCTGCAATAATATATTATTTACTCTTGCTGCAGAGTGCTAGAAACTACCTCACAAAATGAAATAGGCATCTTGAACTTTATTTCTGCAATAGAGAATCATGTGATTAATTTATCTAATAACTTCGTGATAAGGGGCCCGGGAGATAGCATGGAGGTAAGGTGTTTGCCTTTCATGCAAAAAGGTCATCGGTTCGAATCCCGGTGCCCCATATGGTCCCCCGTGCCTGCCAGGAGCAATTTCTGAGCATGGAGCCAGGAGTAACCCCTGAGCACTGCCGGGTGTGACCCAAAAACCACAAAAAAAAAAAAAAATTCTAACTTCGTGATAAACTTATGGTTATGAGAATGCTGACCTAATAAAAATGTATTAAGCGTTTATGTGTAAAGATAACTTTACTATGTTATAATCTTGTTTCCTACATGATTTAAATCTGAGCTCATTCTAACAGACTATGCTGGTACAGAAGTACACATATGTTCTGCTCTTATCAAACTGCCTGGTTAAACAGTCTAAAACCTTGGGATGGATTAATCATTCCCTCTGGAGAATGGGTGAAAATTAAGCTGTATTTCATAGGACAAGTAAATGAGCCATTTAAAAACTTCCATTTCCAAACAGACTATGAAAGGTTATGCCTATGAATAACCTGATACTTATTTCAAATCACAAAGACTAGTGTGGAGACATTTGCTACTGTGTATCAAAATTGTACCACATAGTTAGGAAGGTTGGAGCATTCAGACTTCATTTCAGGATGCTTGATCATGCCTGATGTATGCAGAAAACACACAAATTCATGATAACTATATGCATGCACATAGTAGAGAGAAAGTAAACATGTAACAATCATACATGGCTTGTGATATATAGATATATAGATATATATAGATATATATAATCTGAAAGCATTGCACAATTTCAATGTTACAGGCACATGTGAAGGAATAAAATTCCCATCTTATTTTTTGAAGACAGGCAATTTCCCCCTGGTCTGTCTTCTCTCCGTAATTCTGTAAGACAGATTAAAGACTAGATAATATATTTTGTATAACATCAGATTCAAAGTTCTTCCATTTTAAAGCAAAACAGAATCCCATTTTAACAAGACAAATGTTCACACAAAAATATCTATTTTCATGCCTTATTATTTTCTGTCAGTGTTTTTTGAATTTTCTAGTTTACCTTTTCCAGTTCTTTCTCTTTACTTTCCTTAGTTAATTCTCATCTTTACTCATCCTCCACAATTCTCTTTTTGTATTTCAAATTCTACTTTTCCTGAAAAATGACCAATTGATCTCCTAAAACACTTCTTCTATTCTAAGAATTTTTCTTTAAATGTTTCATAAAATGCACCCACTATATATTTGTAACCAATAGAACCTGGAAGAGTAATGGAATTATAAATAAGAGAAGCAAAATACAACACAGCGATTTTCTAATTACCCCATGTCAATATCACTTGCAAACGTTCCAAAAAAAAAGTGACTAGACACTTCAATTTATAATGTTTTTTTAAAGGAATCATGAGCAGGTCAGCAAAGCTGTACATATATTGCTATAGTTTTAGGAGCATTATTTTATATCATTCCAAGTCATTAGAATCCTGCATTAACTTTTATTTAGCAAGTCAGGCATTTCAAATGTTTCTTTTATAATCAGTGGTATATTACTGCATTATGAATATTTCAGCAGTTAAAATGAATCTTTTCCTCTAAATTGTTTTTTAACTGGCATTGTGAGGAATTCTTTAAACATCTATTGTCACAGACCCTAAGCATTTAGAAACTAAGAAATTCAGGGTTATTAAAAAGCTGTTTGTAGAATTATTGCTTCTAATAGAGACTCATAAACAAATCACTTAGATAAAAAGTGGAACGGTGGTATTTAATATATGGAAACTTCTCTAAATTAGATTTTAAGTTTTACTTTAGCTGAATTATGTTAAAATATTCTTAAATACAATTTCCTTTTTTCCCTCAAATGCCGCGCAACCTAATGATTCTTTCAATGGTTTTAAAATTCACACATTAAAAAAATTACCTACCCTTTTGCAGTCTTGAGGAATGTTTCTTTCCCCTTTCCCTCTGTTAAACTAAATTTGATCTTGCCTAAAGGTGCAAGTGTACTTATATGTGCTAGGACTTCAATAATTCATATTTTTGACACCCAGACATTATATGACCCACTGACTATTCTTAATTAGTTAGAGAAGGAGGCATCTGTATGGGTTCCCAAATTATTTTAAACATGCTTTTAAATATTTTAAATTAGAGCTTCCAATTAAAATTGTACATGTCACATTGTCTCATTTAATTCCAGTATTTTTTTGGAGGAGGCGCAGCCTCAGCTGAACAAGCCGCATTGATGTGTGCTGAGCTCAATTAGTTTCTGATGTTCTGCCAAATTGCCTCATTACCTGTCATACAAACACCACTGACACTTTTCAAGTTGAGCTCTTTGCATCCCGATTATTCTCTTTAGACTCAAAATAATTATTCCCGTTAGAGTAGTAAAAAATATAAGCAATTTTCTAATAAACAGTAAACCAATATGTTTGCAATATAAAAAATAAGGAAAAATAACAATGATAGGACTTATAAATCAACTGTATGTATACATACACTCAGACAGACAGGAGTTTTAAGTTTAAGAAATGGTGAGTGTTGGGTGAAATCTCAAGAGCTCTGTGATTCTGATTGCTTTGTCCACTGCATGTCCCAAATAGCTTACAACATAGTCATGATAAGAGACCAGAGGTTTTCAATCCTGGATGTATTTGAATTTAAAATAGACTTCCGCCTCAGATCATGAAATATACTCATGAAGTGGTTCTCACAGCCCAGAAGGCTTAAAGTAGACACAAGGAAGGATGAGCAAAAGATATTCGCACAACTTTTATTTATAAATCCTTCATGAATATGCTGGTCACTTATCAAAAAAATTGATCTGCAGGTAAAGATTTATGGAGTTTTGACCCTTGAGTCTTCCATCGTCCAAAGATTTTTCTCCTCCCACCTTTGTCCTTTATTCATTGACTTTTGCACAGGAAAAGAGAAGAACAGAAAGTTAGAATCTAATTAAGAAATGTTTTTTTTTTTTAAGGTTGGTTTATATGGATGACTTGTGTCAGAGCAGAGAGCTGGTTTCTCTCTCTCTCTCTCTCTCTCTCTCTCTCTCTGTCCCCTGAATGTCTGGCAGAAGATCAATGAAATAGGGAGAAAGTGAGAGAGCAAATGAGAGAGCTAAATCCCTAGTACTACATTAACATCTTCAAGATACTTGTTAAATACTCTAACTAGAAATATGTATTTTTCTTTGTCTGCCAATGGCTTTCAACCCCCCCCCCCATTACACACACTGTATCTTTTAATCACCTGAAGAACTTTTAGAAAATATTTAATATAAGTATCTTCTAGAGATCAGTGAAGTCAAAATCTTGGGGAATATTGCTGGAGTTCAGTTTGTTCAGTAAAGGATTTCCAGTTGAGTATCCTATTCTATCTATTGTCGACATCCCTATTGGATGAACATCTACCCCAAGTGATATGTGAGCTTCAGAGGCCTGGAGTGAAAGCCAGAGCACTCTTACGCTCTTTACTTCTTAAGTAAATGTCAAAGGATGCCTCAAAATTAAGATTAGCATGAGCATAATTGAGGTCTGAATAACTATTGTTTGCTAGAGTTGTGTGTTGTAACTGGAATTTGCATTGACTTATATTTATGAGTTTCATTTTATTTTGTAATGGAATTCAGGTAGTCTATGTAACTAGGCATTTGGATAAAGAAAAAATGGATTCTTTTTAATTTCCACTTTGGAAGGAAAGGTTTATTTTTCTTTTCTATGATATGAGATTATACAGGAAAAAAATCTTGCTGTTGCCTTGGTGACAAACCCAGGGTAATTATTAGGAGATTGGACCATCTGAATTTCTCTCCCACTCAAGTTTGATATTGATGTTATTAAGAATGTATTGTTAGCAGTGTTCTGGAGAAATCTGAGAAAGCCTGTGTCTGCAAACACTGAACAGCAAGTCTTCCAAGAAAGAAAATTTGTGCTTAAGCTATAGGCTTCTTACCATCTTCAAATATATCATCAAACAACTGGCTTTCAGTTGGGACAATCTACGAACACAAAAGTTCAGGGAAATAATAAATCAAGTGTTCCCTCCATATCTATCAGCTAAATTAATTCAGTGATTCTCCAGGTACGTCAAAATCACACGAAGCAAGATATAAATCATGTAGTATATTCTTCAGGAATTATATTTAATTTATTCACAATATTTAACTGAATTTTTAATGGAAAACCAATGTTCAAGAGTGAATACTATTTTTACCTTAATAAAAAGGTTAGGGAGTAAACTTGAAGATCACTTGTAAATGAAGTAGGTTTACTATCGGCTGCCACAAATATATTTCTCATAAATCATTTTGCTTGTCCCTCAATAAAGTATTTAGATAGGAATGATTCCAATTTTAAGGTATTCAAAGAAGGAGTTTGGAGATTTATGATTCAAATCCATCGAAAATTTGTTCAAGCTTGTAGTGCTGTGAAAGATAAAATTGTACTACTTCATGTCTTAAATAAAATTTTATTCCAGGGACTGATTCCTGGTGGACATGATGTGGGATTATTTGAATATTCCATAGGATGAGAAGGTTAGTAGAGGAGAAATCAAACATTTTCTATAGAAAATGCAGATGGTGTTTATGAAAAATCTTTCCGGGACATATAAAGCATAACTGGTGATAATTTTTATAGACTAAAAATTGAATGATCACCACAATGAAGCAATCCTTAGGGTGGAGAAAGAAGAATGTTATGCTAGTTGTTCAATTAGTGAGTATTTCCAGAGTAGCCTTCTTAGGGATATTCAACTTTGAGGTCATGCCCAGTATTTATAGAAAAGTAACTTTCAGAACTTTTCATCTTTACACTCCATTAGACAACATCTGCTCATTCCTTATTGTAGACAATGTTAGAAGACCATTGACCTTATTTATAATCCACTTGACTTCTGATTGTCCTCTACCTTTTTATTGGTTCTCCTTCTCAGTAACCATGAATAATTCTTGAAGAAGCAGAACCAAGAATACCATCCAATCACATGCAGTGTTGCTCCAATATTCACATGCATTAACATCTAGAAAGCCCTTGGAAGACAAACAGTTGGTTTTTGATCTTTGACAAGATTTTCTCAGATCTCTGGACCAAAAGGATAGAAAAGATTGGTTCCTGTTTCATTATTTAGCATTAGTGCTCACCCTATTACCTACTGAAAAGCTGTAGAGGAACATTATAAGGAAGAATAGGGAGCTGAGGCAAGTAGGGGCAAGAAGCCCTGGCAACTGACAATTTTATCACCAGGTGTATCAGTTTAGTACCTTTTCTGTTATGGTATATCACTAGAAAGATTTGACTCAGAAGGCAGAATTGATTCAGAGTCTAAAAAGCCTGTTTTGTAAAAGTTAAGTTGAAAGTTTGAAGCTTTTTGTCACCTCATATGTATGTGATGCTCCCACTTTTTCTTTGTATTAAAAAGCTCTGCTCTGAGTTCTTCAAACACATGGATGCTCTCTCTACCACCAACTGTCATACAAGCACAGCTAGTCAGGTGCATTTTCCCACTGCTGGCCCATATCTAATCACATGACCCTCAGTGATAGTAAACGAAATGGTCTGAGGATATTCTGGATGATGAATTTTTACAAATACTCATGGAAGCACCAGAATGGAGAGGAAGTGGGCCAAATGTGCAAAAGTCACTATGGCTAAATGTGAAAAAAGTCACAACCAGATGCTTAGAAATCACCATGTCTAAGTGTGTGTATGTTATTCCTGCATGCAACAACATTAATGGAGAGGAGATCAGGGGGAGATAAAATGTGTGGGCTTGTCTAAAGGACCTTTCTGACTCCGATGAGCTAGAGGAAAGTTCTCAATTTTAGTGTTATATTGATCTTTTGGGAAGCAGATTTTGTGCCTTTTGTGAGCTATTGTCATATAAGACAAATAAGCACAATTCAACTTTGAGATCTACTCAACAGATGTCACACCATGCTCCTGGACCTTCTACATCAAAGTGTCTTTGGATACTATCAAATGCCCAAAGGTCGAGATGAATGACAACCCAACTCCAGTGGAAGTAGTTGCTCAAGTACAAGTGTGGGAATTTTATTTTAGTTAGTTTTATTGCAATTTTTCAATTTCAATATCAAATTTGATTCATTATATTTCAGAACACGACTGAAGACTAAGGTGAAATACTGAGTTTCAGCCTATAGAATGATTCTTACAGAAAGAACTTAGTTTTTGACCCAAGCCTGCACTAGGAGCAGATACTTAGCATTTTCTAGGTCACTCTTTGGATTGCACTAAATTACAAGGTGCAATATTCAATTTGTCCATTTTTTAAACTAATGCTAAGTCGACCAACGTTCTGCATGATTCAAATATGGTAGAAAATGCAAAATAGACTATATTTTACCTTTCATTGAATGGAACAACAGAAGAAATCAAGCCCCATTGATTGGCAAGGAAAAATTTACCCATTTACAATCTGAAAATAATGATAGTAGTAGTAAATTATTTACAAACATTAGGGACCTTATACTAAAAAGATGATTTTTATATGTTAAAAGGCAGAGGTTCTTGATGAGTTAGTGATAAAAGCTAGATTAAAAATTTCCAAGTATTTAAATTTGGCTCAGTTTTCCTTTTATAACATCGTTGGACCTTTCTTAATGTTGTGTGGACCATATATATTACTGTGGTTATTACTAAAGAAAAAAAGAGGCAAGCATGACAGCAAGTCCCACATTTACAATATTTGTTATTTATGCAGGGCAGTGAAAACATTTTCTATAATGTTTATGTCTGTATCTATTGAAACTTATATACAAAATTAGCCCTGTGAATTATTATTTATAGACAGAGGTTTCTTTTAAGCTATGTGTAGATGCTGATGGCTTAGCTAGCTTGTAAAATGCTTCCAGCTCAAACCCAAATGCTTTCAGAGTGTTCAGATGGAATTTTAGTTTGCTTTTTTGAGAAAGGTGACAATAATGAGATCATAATGGTAATGAAATAGTCATTCAGAGAAGACTAGCATTAATACACTGTATTTCCAGAAAAGTCATTCTACCCCCTCACACATAACTATCAACCCCATACACATACCTTAAACATGTAACCAAACTTTGGATTCTATTATCTGCTTCTCATATAGATCCCTTCATTTTTCATTACTCTACCCTCAGTTGTCTGCCTTGGACTCACTTTACTGCACCCAAGCATATTTATTAGAACACAGCAAGGTGAAGAGAGAGAAAGAAAATCCGGCAAAGTTCATTTTCATTTTCCTTTTCCAAAACAGGTCCTACAGATCTTGTGGGATTTCTGCTACTCTGCACTCAATCTGCGATTGCTCAGCCACTGAATCCCTTGGCAACAACAACCATGCACTTGGTTTAAAGTTTGACTCAGCAATTTTTTTGCAGTTTTTTTAGAAGAGATTTTTGTTGTTGTTTTGATATTTTGGGGGTCTCATACAAAGTGGTACTCAGAGCAATGCACGAGGCATTACTCCAGGGAACATAGGGCCTGCCAGGAATCAAACTCAGATTAGCCAAGTGTAAAGCAAGTGTTTTATTCAATGTATATTCACTCCAAGTCAAACCTAGGTTGGCCAAGCACAAGACAAGTGCCTTTCCCAATGTAGCCCTTGCAAAGATTTTAGAGAGCAAGTGATCACCTCACTGATTCCCAACCTCATCCATACACTCAAGGTAAATAGTTTTCACTGAGGAAATAGAAGTATCTCATTGTTTTAGAAAGAGGTCATTCAGAATGCTGCCCAGGGAATCTGCACAGGAAGCTGAGAGGACAGTTGCTCTGTGCACAGCTTGTCAGGGTTTGGACTCAAATCCCAGCATCCCATGTAGTCCCTACAAGCACCATCAGGAGTGATTATTAAATACAGAGTTAGGAGTAACCCTTGGTCTCAATAGTGACCCCAAATTCAAAAATAAAACAGAAAAACCAATGAAAAAAAGAGAAAAGGCAAAGTTCATTGCAGCCTTACAAATAGAAGGCATTTTTGATGAGCCTGAAGCTTTGCTCTTACTACATATTAACACATAATGTAAAATGAGAGGGATTACACACATTTCTTTCATGAGAAAACTAGTTCATGAGGGTGGAATTGTCATGCGACTGATCAGTGCCCTTGTTGAATATTCTATATAAAAAATATTCTGTTGTTGAGTATCTAATTGTTGGACATCTACCCAAAAACAGTTGAGTGACTAAAGAAACATGGTATATCTATACAATGGAATAGTATGCAGTTGTAGGAAAAATGAAGTCACAAAATTTACCCTTACATGGATGAATATGGAGACTATTATGCTGAGTGAAATAAGTCCAAGAGAGAGATAAATACAGAATAGTCTCACTCATATGTGGGATTTAAGAAAGATAAAAGACAGTATAGTAATAATACCCAGAGACAATAAAGATGAGGGCCATATGGATTAGCTCACGATATTAAGCTTACCACAAAGAGTGGTAAGTGTGGTTAGAGAAGTAACCATGCTAACAACCACCATGTCAAATACCTGTCTTTCAGGCAGGCAGGGGATAGAAGAGGAGAGAAATTGGTGGTGGGAAAGTTGCACTCATGAAGGTGAATTTCATGGCTGAAACCCAATTACAAACATATTTGTAACAATATTGCTCAAATAAATTATTAAAGAAAAAAGAATAAACCAACAGGAGGAAATAGTAACAGAAACTATGGTGAGATTATTGATGTTCCAGTTATATCTCTTAGATTTCTAGATTTTGTAAATTTTCATATGATTTTTAAACTGTAATCAAGTGCTTTTGATAATATGGCATTAATATAAGTATACTGAAAATTATAATTTCTAGTTTATTTTGACCTACAATATTAAACTCCAGACTGCCACAAAAGCGTACTGTTTTACTGCTGTAAGGCATGTTCTAGGGATTGTCAATTAATTAAAAAATAAAAACAATAGAGTGGCGGAGTCTGGCCAAGACACGCAGAAATGGCACCTCGCAAGGGGAAGGAAAAGAAGGAAGAATAGGTGATCAGCCTTGGACCTCAGGTGACTGAAGGAGAAAATGTCTTTGAAGTTTGCCACATCTTTGCGTCCTTTAATGACACTTTTGTCTACGTGACTGATCTTTCTGGCATGGAAACTGTCGCGTGACTGGTGGCATGAAGGTGAAGGTGGACAGAGATGAGTACTCTCCGTATGCTGCCATGTTGGCTGCCCAGGATGTGACCCAGCGGTGCAAGGAGCTAGGCATCACTGCTCTCCACATCAAACTCTGGGCCACAGGAAGAAATAGGACCAAGACTTCAGGACCCGGGGCACAGTCAGCCCTTAGAGCTCTTGCACTCTCAGGAATGAAGATTGGGCAAATTGAGGATGTGATCCCCACCCCCTTCGACAGCACCCGCAGAAAGGGAAGTTGCTGTGTCGTCATTTGTGAGCAGAATCCTGAGATTATACTGTCAATAAATGGCCTTCATGTAAAAAAATAAAATAAATAAAAAGAATATTCTGGATCATTCTTCCATGTGAGGACATACAAATAAATAAAACAACTTTCTATAAGCAAGACATGTATACAACTCGGTAAGCACCTTGATGATATATTGCTTAGTCGTGAGAGCTGTAAAATCAAATCTATGTTATCAAATCCCTCACTCCGGGATGTTAGTATGGCCACATGGATGCACAAAGACACAAACAATCCACAATTTCTCGGAAAAGAGCAAAAATCTCAGTCATTTTTCTCCTGGAGTGTCTCAAATCCGAGCCTGTAATTTTTTTTAAGGCTTCTAGGTGGTTCGCATTTCTTCTGAGGATCATTGGCACAGAGCAGTTCCACTGAACACACCCAGATTTTTTGCAGCATAATGTACATGGTCATCAATTTCCCCAATTTCTGCTTCAAAGCCTATCTGGCACTCTAGTGCACCAAGTCCTCCAAAAACGAATCAATGAACTATGATGCAGTTTCATTAAGAGTTTGATGGATGGAGCTGGAGCAAAAGTCCAGCTGGTAGGACACTCACCTTGCTTGAAACCAAACTATGTTTGATCCCCAGCACCACATATGTTCCCAAAAGGACCATCAAGAGTGACCCCAAAGGCTAAGTCAGGAATAAGCCCTGAATTCAGCCAATTATGCTCTACAAAAAGAAACAGATTTTGTGGACTGTGATCAAATTTAGTCCAGTTATTGTCTCAAAGAATCTGCATATTCAGCCAACATATTCATTTTCATGTAGGTTTTTATCATGCAATCCGCATTTCTCCCATATCCCAAATGTTTTCATATGGCTCACTAGTTTTTCTTCATTGTCAGGGCTTCGGAATGTGTATATGAGTTTGTAAAATGTGTCCCCAGTGACAGAAGGTCATTCTGTCCAGTTCAGGATGCGAAGGAGTGTGGAACAATCTTTAACAAAAGAAGGAAATACATTGAACAGAGTTGCAGTCTTTAAGAGCTTGGAAATGTTTTTGTGATCAGAAATACACCCTCAGAACTTAATTCTCTATGAATAAATCTATGCCTAAATTGGTTCGTTACACAACTCATATATAAAGTCAAATTTTGAGGAACCCGTAGAGGGCATGACCATAAGATTCATTGGACAGAATTTACCTGAGCTAAAGGAGATATTGTCATACTAGATTCTCAGGTCAATATATACATAAACCTGGCTGAGAGAGTTTAAAAGCTGAACAGTTCAGAGATCAGGGCTCAGAGCATTTAGGTGAGACAATTCTCCTCGACTCATGATGCCACAGGTAAATAAGAGCTCTCTTGAATAATCTGGTCCTTTGGGAATTTTATTCTCTTGTTAAATCAGTCAACATTTTCCCATGGTTGGTGTAGAGAGAAGGAAATCTCTGGCATGCTGAAATATGACACTAAGTAGACATAGTCAGTGACTGTTTCAGGCTTGGAGAGAATAGGATGGAGGCACACAGCTGACATTGGTGGAAGTAAAGGGCCAGTACTGGCAGAAAGACGAAGATCAGAGTATGTGCGTTTGACAGGGATGTCTTTTCTGAGTGTACTTGCTCCCCATGGACAGCTTTTCTCCTGAGCTGCACCAACACTATTCTCTGCTCCATCCTGATCTCTCTAAACATGAAGCAACCTTTTTCTTCTCTTCAAAACATTTCCTTCACCTGCTTCCTGCCTCCTTTTCCCCACCTCCCACCTTGCATGTTTCCATCCTTGAGTTTTCTCTCAGATCACCTGTGTTTTAGTACTCAGTCATTGCAGCAGAGATAAAGATTCTCCTTGATCCAAATATTTCATTCGGATTTCAGGTGCCCTGTAAATTCATGTATGACCTTGATGCCTTCCTTTGAGTGATTTCTTTATCTTGGTCTGTTGGCATCCTAAATTTTATAATGATCTTGATCATTCTGATCTCAGAGAAGCATGGGAAAATGAGGACCCAGCTTGTCTTAAGGTCTGGTACATGTTTAGTATATAAACCCTGTAGGTTTTCTGATTCCTATCCTATATTATAAATTCTACCTTGTGCTGTCCCTGTCAGCTGGCAAGGGTCAACTTCCATCTTCCTGGTGGTAATCAGATTGAGAGTGCTATCCCGAACAGATGACTGGGAAGAAAAGGTCTGAGGCTTATGACCAGTAATCATGAGGGGATAACATCTCTCTTTGTCCTTCCTTCCTATCTCTAGAGCACAGTTTCTTTGAAGCTTTTCACCTCAAGAAAATCCCCAGAACAGTTGCTCTATGGGGTCCCTCAAAACAGTTGTTCTATGGGGTTTCATCTGCTAGGCGATTCGGGAACAACTTCAAAGAGGGAATCCAACACACCTGGCACCAAAACTTGAATCTCAAAAAATCACCAAGGATTTTGAGTCAAGCTCTTTGTTCTTTTTTCAGACCACACAGTCTGTCTTACATCTTGAATTCTTTCTTTCTTTCTTTCTTTCTTTCTTTCTTTCTTTCTTTCTTTCTTTCTTTCTTTCTTTCTTTCTTTCTTTCTTTCTTTCTTTCTTTCTTTCTTTCTTTATATTTATTTATTTATTTATTTGGTTTTTTGGGCCATACCCAGTGACGTTCAGGGGTTACTCCTGGCTATTCGCTCAGAAGTCGCTCCTGGCAGGCACGGGGGACCATATGGGAAACCGGGGGATTGAACCGCGGTCCGTCCTAGATTAGCGCAGGCACCTTACCTCCAGCGCCACCACCCGGCCCCGAATTCTTTCATTCAACTTTCCACACAGCTTAGTTTCCTATTTTATATGTATCAATGTTGATGATAATTTATGCTGATACATCCTACAAAAGCATTTTGCTCCTTCCTTAAGCTGAATGAAGGTTCCACTGAAATCAGTAGACATGCCTGGTATCAGTTGCCCAGGAAAGACTCAAAAGATTTTGCATAATGGTGTCAATCAAATCTTGGTTCTGGCACTTATTGCAAGAGATCCCGGACAAATTATTTAAATTCCCTATGTTTCAGCTCTCTTTGATGAAAATTACCTAAGTGGAAAAATTCCCAAGTTTTGAAGAAAAATGTTTTCATGTGAAATAACATGCATAGCATCCATTGGATATTACATACTAGAATTTACCCTTTCATTTTGTCTGTGTCATCATAAATGTGTTAATTGCTAAATTTCTGTTAGAAGGGAAAGAGGGGGATTGTCTGATTCTACTTATTGTACAACCTTATTTTTCTTTCTGTAATGATCTCTTTGCCACTTGTTTATGTCACATTTGTCTATGAATCACGGCTAAAGTGACAAATGTCTACCTTGTAGAATCATCATGTACAATATTCCAAAGGAACATTTATCTCCCCAAATCCTTTGCATTGGTTTTATCAATGCATGCTTATATTTTATTCAAATACTATAAAGTGGGATATACTTTGTAGCAAATTAGTTATGCAGAGCGTTACCTGAAAATATAATATTTGGGGACATTTTATACAAAACCGTATTCCTTAAAGGGAAACAGTTGTATAAATAATGAAAAACATCAAAACCTCAAAATAATTTCATTTTTTTATGTAGAATAATGTCCAAATTTCCTTCAAATGAAATGTAGCAAATCATTTAAAACAGACACTAAGTTATTCTTTAGCTTGTGTTTTTCATGATACATAAATATTTCACTAGATTACTGAGGATAAAGTTCATTAATTTGCTACAATCACTTTGAATTGCTACATGAACAAAACTCCAATTTTTGTATAAGAATTGTGTGCTTACATAGGCATGGTTTATTTGATGTTTTTATTAAAAAATAAAGAAGGGGCCTAAGTGATAGCAGTATGGTGTTTTCCTTGCAAGCACTGAGCCAGGACTAACCTGGGTTCAATTCCTGGCATTCCATATGGTCCCCTGGGCCAGGAGCGATTTTTGAGCCCATAGCCAGGATTAACCCTTGAGCAACACTAGGTGTGGTCCAAAATTAAAAAAAAAAAACTAGTTGTGTTATATTTTTGGTTTCTACAATTATGATACTCAGAAGTTTTTGAGGGACATAAGACCCTCCTCTATCCATAGAGTTAGGATTCTTGGTGAAGGTACATAGGGTGCCAAGCATGTCCTCTGCCACTTAAGTAATATCCTGTTTTAAGAATTATTTTCTCAGGACCAAGTGATAACCCAGTGTGTAGGCATTTGTTTTGCACGTGTACAACCTGGCTTCAATCTCTGATGTCTCATAAAGTCCCCTGAGCCTGCCAGTAGCGATTTCTGACCAGGTCTGGCCCAAAAACCAAAAAAGAAAAAAAAATCCTTTCTTAGTGCCACTGCAAACAATATATTGTGAAATAGGTGCATCTATTATCCTAGAACCATACTCATCTCCCATAACTGCAGAAAGACCTTAAACTTATGGAAGTTAGAGCAGAGCATGAGTCTTCATTTCTTTTTTCCTTCCTTCCTTCTTTCTTTCTTTCTTTCTTTCTTTCTTTCTTTCTTTCTTTCTTTCTTTCTTT
>PVKC010021875.1:0-17943 GCA_004027635.1 Crocidura indochinensis
TGTTTGCCTTCTTCAAAGAAATGTCTATTCAGATCCTGAGCCTGGTTTGTTTGTTTGGTTTGTTTGTTTTTTGTTCAGTACCAAGGATTTAACTCCAGACCTCACAGATACAAGGCATATATATTTTACCACTGAGTTCTATTTCTATCTCTCATCCCTGAACCTGTTTTTAATATGGGGTTATAAAATTTCCACTACAGAATTGCTAGTTGTTAGTATAATTTGAATATTAGCCTTCTATTTAGTAGATAGTTTGCCAGTGTTTTTCTCCATCCTATAGGTGACTTTTCCACTCTGATGCTATACAGAATCTTATTAGTCAGGCTAATATTTATAACACTGTTCTCCACCCCTTTCTCCTCTTTCAACTCCTCCTTCTCCTCCTCCCCACCCCAGTTAAGGTTTTGGGTGGATGATCTTTTTTTGTGTAGGGTTTGTCAATTTTGTGTATCCTTTTGAAGAAATGATTCTTGGTCTCATTAATATTATTAATTGTCATTTTTGGGTGAGTTTTACATTGTTTACTTTAGTTCTTTTCTTGTTCCTATATCAATGTGATTTTTTTCTCTTAGTATTGCTTTCACTTTATTCATATTTTTTGATAGTGTGCATCTTTATTTTTCTTTCTTTTTAAAAATTTTCCATTTGATACCTTCATTAACCTAATGATTATTTAGCAGCATGTTAATTATTCTCCCTATGATTAATGGTTTGAAAGAAATGCTTGATATCTAGTTTCCTAGCATTATAATTCATGAATATTTGATATGATTTTAATCTTCATGAATTTACTGACCTTGTTTTATGTCCTGATATGAAATACCCTTGAGAATGTCCTGTGTGCACTTGAGAAAAATATATATTTGACAGTTTTTGGGGGAATGGAGAGCCTGAGGCTCATCTGGTTCAATTTGTCTCTTGAGGCTATTGGTTCATTGTTGATTTTGTGTCAGATTGATTTCCACTGGTCAGAGTCGAGTGTTGAAGTTTTCAAGTTTCTCTGTAGATTTTTTAATAGTTGCCTTGTATATTTTTTTTTAGTGCACAAATGTTTAATGCTTTTCGGTTCTCTTTAAGAACTGATCCCTTTCCCATTATATACCGTACAATCTGTCTTTTGTTACTTATTTTTTCCTGCCTTCTGAAGGATAAGTTTTGTCTGTATGATTGCTCTTCATCAGTGCTCAAGTGGGTCTCTTACAGATAACAGAAATTTCAATTTGTTTTTCTTTTCTTTTCCTTCTCTTTTTTTTTATCCCGCTATTCTGTGCTTTTTGATTGATGAGTTGAGGGCATTGATGTTTAATAAGACTGATATCAAAAAAATTTTACCCTTTCCCAAGTAGATTCATGTGGGTATGACTACAGTGTTTTGTGTTCTTGTGTACTTCTTTGATTTTCTTCCTTGGTTTGGCCATCTCCTTTCTGTTTAGTTATCAGATTTCAGTTGCTTATTTTTGTTTGTTTTTTCTAAGAATTTGTTGTTTTAAGGGTACCAAGAGACCAAATAGTCTACTTTAAATTGAGCTCAAATTAATCTTTTGTTTTGCTTTGTGTTTTTGTTTTGATTTTTGGGTCACACCCAGCAGTGCTCAGGGGTTGCTCACTCCTGACTCTATGCTCAGAAATCGCTCCTGGCAGGCTCTGGAGATCAAATGGCATGCCAGGATTTGACACTGTCCTTTGCATGTAAGGCAATGTCCTACAGAATGCTATCTCTCTGGCCCCAGATTAATCTTAAATTTGTTCTGCGAGTCCTTATTATATCTCTACTCATTTAAATATTATGTTTACTTGGTGTGTTAGTACTTGCAAATAAAGTTTGTCTCCTTTTATAGAATTATTTTTAGTTTTTGTTATATGCTATTGAAGGAACTCCCCAACAAAGGTGAGACCCTTCCTCTAGTCGCAGGAGGCATGGACACCCAGAGAGATGCAGAGATCAACTTGCTGCAATCACTGGAGGGTTTATTTGAGCAAGAATTCACACCAGCATGCGGGGGCCAAATCTCATACACCAAGCATGGGTAGAGGAGATTTGACCCTGAACCCATGTTTTTACAGAGCTTATATAGGAAAACATTAAACTAGCTTAAAGGGGGGTTGCAGGCTTATCTCTCTTCACAGCTGGAGTCATACGTGAGAGACCAAGAAGGATGGTCTTTTACTTATCTCTGAGAACATACAGTGACTAAGTCGTGAGTAGGAGACCTGGGAAGGGGTCTGCTTATCTTCACAAGTCAGCTTATGCCTGGTCCTGATAGTATGCAAGCCAGGGGGGTTGCTAGTAATTTTCCATCTTATATTTTCTCATGAGCAAGCATGAACAGAAGCTAATAGCAAGGTTAACCTAAAGTTACTTAAGCAAAGGAATTCCTTATAACACTCTTAACTCTTATTAATTAGGGAAATACAAATACTTTTGTCCAATTTCACACTATGAATTCCTTCTTAATTGTCTCTTTATCATTCTTCAAATATAAATGATAACTTAGCTGGGTAGAATAATCTGGTTGAAGATCATTTTGTTTCTATCATGCCTCTCCCTTTTTGATTGTATATTTTTTTGTGAAGAAATCAGTAGGTAGATTTTTGAAGATTCTCTTATATGTGACCCCTTTACATGTTTTTGTTGTTTTCAGGACTATCACTTCATATTTAATTTTTGCCAATTTATTTATGTAATGTCTTTTTAAAATTCATTTTTTTAAACTTTATTGATTGGTTGTTGGGCCACATCCATTGGTGCTCAGGGGTTACTCCTGGACCTGCACTAAGAAATCACCCACGGCAGGGTGGGGGACCATATAGGATGCTGAAAATCAAACCGGGTCTTTCCCAGGTTGGCCACATGTAAGACAAATGCCTACCGCTGTGCTATCCTTTGGCCCCTATTTATGTAGTGTCTTAGTGTGTATTTATTTGAATTATATTTTCCAGAACTCTGAACTTCCTGGCTAGATATTTGTCTCCTTCCTCAGTTTGGGGAAGTTCTCGGAGAACATTTCTTCAACTTTTTTTCTGCTCCTCTCTCTTTTTATAGAATCTGTGTAATGTGTATGGTGTTCCTTTTATGTTGTCCTATACATTATAAAAATGTTACTTTGGTAAGATAGGGAAGTTGGGTCATTGGTATGGTGGTGATTGTGAGTTGTCATGCAAATGCAGAGGCCTCATCAGGGTGGAGTCTTGGGCCACTTTACCACTTTAACACATCTCTTCAGAGATGCCTAAGGGACCAAAACTCCAGGGATGCCAGTATTTGGGCTGAGATCTCCAGTGTTTTATCAGAGTGAGTTCAGGCCTCTTATTCCTCCCCTTTCATACTTCCAGCAGCCTTGACAGCCACAGACACACCCCAAGGCTGCCTCCATGTTAGAATTTGGAATTCCCTGGACTGTGTAGACGCATACGTGATACCTTTACAGTTTTCAATACTGACATCCCAGAGGAATACACCAAAATATCAATGTAGCATAAAAGCCATCTAAGGTTAACTAACAAAGTCATTAACATAACAATCAACTAGCAACAGATAGCTTAGTAAACCTTGAGACAAAGACTTAATGACCTCGTTGCAACATATAATAGTTTTCACAAATTTCCCCCCCCCCCCCCCGTAGTTTTTTTTTTTTCAGTAATTCCATTATCACTTAGTTGTAAACAAGTAATATAAGGTAAATTATTTTATACCTGCAAAGAGGCTTGGGGATAGGTAGGAATCTGGGACAATGATAGAGGGAATTTTACACTGGTGGTGGGATTGGTATTGGAATATGGAATGGCAGAAATGTATTATGAGCAACTGTATAAACCAGTGTCTAAAACATAATTAAAAATTTATTTTAGGCACTGAGATTTACAATACTGTTATAAATGGTAGGGTATCATGCATAAAACATTCCAGCACCTCATTCTCCAACAGAGTGTCTGATTTATGTTTTATTTTATAATATATGTTTTCTTGTTGGTGCCTATTTAAATGACTTAACTACCTTATACTAAAGATAGCTTCAAAGATAAACTTTACTTATTCTTTAAGCTTATTAATCAGATCTTTGGCTTCTGTTATTCAATTGAGCTTGTCTAATTGTATTTATTGTTTTAGTTCAGTGACTAACTTTGATAACTTATACTTTCTCTGTGATTTCTGATATTCTTTATCATTGATCTCTTTATTTCAGCAAAGTATTATCAGGACTGTTGCTTTGATGTATTTTTCAGCTAGTTTACATAGCCATGTCTTGACCTATCAGTAGAAGCAAGTTCCTTTGTCTCCTGATTATGCCTTTTGTTTCAAGAGGGACTGGACCAGAATCAAGGGATTGTTTTTGAGTAGGCCTGGACAGCATTTAAAGGTTCACAGTTGCCTGGTAACTACTCTGGTGCTGAGGATGAGTTGGCCCAAATGACATGAGTGTGGTTTCACAGATGTAGGTGCCTGAACCTGACTGTGGCACTGTGGTGAACCTGATCTGGGTGGTGACCAGGGGATTCACAGTTGTGAGTGCCTGAGAAATGCAAAGTGCGACCATTTCACAGACCCGTGTATTGACTCAGTTCTCCATACTATTGCTGATGAGAGGCCAGTCATCTCAGTCCATCTGCAAATGGGGTTCGTTCTTGGGGCTGGCAGCAATCAAAGTCTGGGCTAGCAATAGAGCACAGTGGGCAGTGTGACTATGCTTTGAGAAGTCCAAGGATTACTTGCTGGATATAGGGATACAGCTTGCTTGCTTGCTTGCACTCAGATGTGGATTGATAGGGGAGATATATTTTGTCTTTGAAAAGTCAGTACTTTTGATCATCATCTCTGCATTTGCCATTAGGGTGCTTTTAGATTATTGCTTTCAGAATATGTTAGTATGGACCCTGGTTCAAATAATGACCTCTACTGTTTTATCATTAAGATGGTGCCAGCCCATGAAGCCAACCCTAATTTCTACTCTGTCATTGGTTTTCTGTTCCAGTATATATATATATATATATATATATATATATATATATATATATATATATACTGGATATATATATGTATGTATATATATACACACACATATATATACATACATATATACTTATGATCCTAATATATATGTATATATATTAGAATCATAAGTTGAGGTATGGATATGCCTCACAGTTTTTCTCTTTCTGCTCCTCCAGGTTCAGTTCCATACCACAGATCACAACTTCTTTTTTTGGAGGGACTCACACATAGCTGGGGTGCTCCAGGGCTACTCCTGACTTGGTGCTCAGGGGTCATACTGTGCTGAGGACTGAATCTGGGCCTTCTTTTAAAAAAACACATATTCAGCTCATTGAAGCATCTCTTTGACCTCTGGTTGTAGTTTTGTGTCCTGCAGTGGTATCTCCTTCTTGGAAGAAGGCTCTTTGTATCTAGCTTGGTGGCACCTTTTTGCCCTTGGTGTGAGCAAAATGGTCCTATATATATAGGTCTGGAACGGGAAAAAGGGCACAACCACCCCCCCCAAATAAACCACAAGTCTTGATTAATAAACAGATGTATATGGTAGTTGTATAGGAGAAGAAACAGTGTAGAGGATCCAGCATTGGAAAACAGAAACATAAAGCTTTTCATATTGACTTGAGTTTGACCTTTTTATCATGGAAAATTTTTGCTTTTATTTAAAATTAAAGAAAATGATGCAGTAACCCCCCCCCCCCTTTGTGTTGTTTTTGGGTAACACCTGGCGATGCTCAGGGGTTACTCCTGACTCTGCTCTCAGAAATCGCTCCTGGCAGACTCAGGGGACCATATGGGATGCTGGGATTCAAACCAATGTCTGTTCTTGGTCAACTGCATGCAAGGCAAATGCCATACCGCTGTGCTATCTCTAGCCCCTGCAGTGAATCCCTTTTTACCAATCACTCAGTGTTAAAAATCACCAACATATGGCCATTATGGCTTCATTTAGGTGTTCCCTCTTCACTGGATTATTTTAAACAAAACCCAGATGTCTTATTATTTTATCTGTAAAAGCATCTTTTTTTTGGGGGGTCACACCCGGCAGTGCTCAGGGGTTACTCCTGGTTCCATGCTCAGAAATTGCTCCTGGCAGGCACGAGGGACCATATGGGGCACCGGGATTCGAACCGATGACCTTTTGCATGAAAGGTTAACGCCTTACCTCCATGCTATCTCCCGGGCCCCTGTAAAAGCATCTTTTAGACAATTAAGAGATCCATTTTTTTTTAAACTTACCTTAAAAAACATAACTCTACCAATAGAAAATAGCACAACAATTACTTTCTGTCCTCAAATATGAGAACAGGATTCAATTTTTCTGTTGTCTTGAAAAAAAAGTTTTTTTTATTAGGTAGGTTAGAACCTGAATCCAAATAAAGACTCCAAGCAGACAGCAAGTACATCTAGCTGATAAATCTCTTTGTCCTCTTTCAATCTATATTTCATTCTTACCAACTTTTTTTCTCGAAGTTTATTTATTAAAGAAACCACATCCTTTGCCAATAGAATTTCCCACAGAGTGGAATTTTACTGCTTATCTCCACAAGATGTAGTGAAATTTTCTGCTCCTTCTGTTTCCTTTACACTGGTTATTAGAACCAGAGGAGTGATCAACTTTTCTGTGTTCTGGCAGTAGAACATCCAAGGTCATGTAATGATTTGTCCCTCTGTCCCACCACCATTTCAAGGTTAAAGTTCATCAATGATCCACGGTGGAGTCAGTCGGATCCATCTAATCTAAACTTTTATATTTGATTTTCAGTAGCTATTCCTAATTTGTCCAGATCAGGGCATGATGAAGTCTTTCTGGAAGGGACCAGATTTCTGGAAAGGGCCAAACAATGAATATTTTTGGCCATATACATAGTCTCTGTCATTGGAGCTTGAAATTCACCATAGGCAATATATAAATGAGTGGGCTAGGCCTGTTCCTCTAACATTTTATAAACTGAATCTGATTTGTTTGGCTTGCTGCTCTTTGCCAACTCTTGATCAACATCAGTTATTTTATTAGGACTAGCAATAAACAGTAGTATCATTCTGTCACTTACTGTTGGAAATGCTTCTGGAATGAAGAATTTTGCCTTATCTTTTGTTGGGTTGCTTTAAGGAGCTGTTTTTAAAGTAATACACAGGATGTTTTTCCTTTAATATTTGGATCCCTTTATAGATTTTCTATCCAAAACTATTTCTTTGAGATCTCTCACAATCATTTCCTAAATGATACCAAACAGGAACATTAGGCTTTCAGATCCGGGGAGAAAACCATTGTTGATTGTGGGTTTTCAGGATGGAGATGTTTCCTGGACCTTCCACAAATAGTGTTCACCATGTTTTAAAAGCAATATATCATGTTATAGTTTTTGATGTATCTGATGATCCAGTCTTCCCCAGCATGGGCCTTTGCATCCCCAGGAGAGACCTTACATGGTATGTGCGAGTTCTGTAACCGAGTGGCAATTCGAGTCTGTCAACTCTGGGCATGTGCAGTTTGAATAGTGACTCTCTGAGAAACCTCAATGAGCTGTTAGAATCAAAGGGCCATTGTTTCTCTTGTTTCTTTTCTCTTATAGTTTATGTCATACCTGGCTGTGCTAAGGGGTTACTTTAGGCTTTGTGCTCAGAAATGACTCTTGGCAGGTTTAGGGGGAGTGCATATGATATAAGATGCCAGGGATCAAACCTAGGTTGACCAAGTGCAAAACAAATGCTCTACCCCTACTATCACTCTACTACCCTTCACTGGGCTTCTTTTTTAAGGTAGAAAAACATTTAAAACTCTATAATTTGTGTGTTTTTTAAAGGTAAAACGTTTTATTGCAAAGTAGTGGAGAAAGTAAAAAGAACTCCCCATGGTGGGGAGGAACTTATTATAGGATTAGGTTGTAAAATTCGCTTCTTTCTTGCAGTTTTTTTTTGTTTTTGTTTTTTTGTTTTGTTGCTTTTTTGTTTTTGGGTCACACCCAGTGACACTCAGGGGTTGTTCCTGGCTTTTCACTTAGAAGTCACTCCTGGAAGGCACAGGGGACAATATGGGGAACTGGGGGATTGAACCACAGTCTGTCCTAGGTTAGAAGAGGCAAGGCAGGCACCTTACCTCCAGCGCCACCATCCGGTCCCCCTTTCTTGCAGTTTTACCTAGTCTTTACCCTTGTAAAAACAGCATACTAGATTTCATCCTGGCAATTCCACTATCCTTAAGCTCATTGGGATTCAAAATGCCATATTATTTAACTAACCTACAATCTGAAATTTGATTTAGTACTATTTGATGTAACACTAGTGCACAGTAGAAAGAAAGAAAATGTATTACAGAGCTTCAATTTAATGTTATTGTTTTGATCAAAACACTCTCTTTTGACTTATGATCCACATTTCACTGAAGTCAATGAACTATGTGTGTTAGTGCCTCTCCTAGATTTTTCCTCTGTGGTTTTAGCTGTTGAGATCCATTGTCTGCATAACAAAAACAAGCAACAAAAACAACAACAAAAAAAAACCCAGACCCATTGTCTGCATGCCATTGAGCACAGTTAAACTTTTATCCCAGACTGTAGTCTGTAGTCTGTCTTCTTCTATTAGTCTATAGTTGTGTGTGTTTTGAATATTGAACCTACTTGCTGCTTTCAACACCTCTTTGTCACTCATTTATTTCCTGGATTTAACGATGACCTTCCTTTTTTTCCTTCCTTTTGATTCTTTTTCTCTCTTCTACTCCCCACTCCACAGTTCCCTAGAATCTTGTCTATGTCCTCAGAATTTATTTCCTTTTAATTTTCCTAACTTCTTTGAGAAGTTCCTAGAATCCCAGAATCTTTTCATGGTTTCAGTTTATTCCCCATAAAGCAAATCACCTGGAGAACCCCTTCTTAAATTCTGAGCCCTGATGTGTCAGTTTCTATATTTATTGTAAGGTCTAGAATGTTTATTTGTTTAAAAATTTTCCCCTACAACTGATGATACTCAGGGTTTAATCCTGGCTCCACACTCAGGAATCACTCCTGGTGGTGCTCAGGGACATATGGGATGCAGGGGTCAAATCCAGATGGATTTAGTGTGAAAGACAAGCATTTTACTCACTGTACTATTTCTTGGGCCTCAAACTAAGATGATTAAATAGCAACTTTTTTTTTTTAATCTGAAAGTAAAGTTCAAGAAGAGTGTGTTTCATATTCTTGAGATATATTTTAAGTGTATTTATGTCACTCATGGAACGGTGATTGCTTACTGAGCAAAGAGAAAGCTTTGAAGATTGGTTAGGTCTTCTGAAAGTTATCTTCCCAATAACTGTCTATTTTCATTCCCTGCTGCCCTGTTCCTCCTTTAACTCAGTATCTTCTGGCTGTCCTTGTTCTGAATACTTTGTCACATGCTTTCTCAAATGCATCTTGTTCCACTACAGGTTTCTCTTCTTTCCATGAATTTTCTAGACGATAATTCCAGCATCTCCAGGGAGACAGACAACTGAGCTCTTTCACTCAACTGTAACACTTACTAGAGGGAATTATTTTCATAACCTAAGGGCTTCTCAGAGACCCATTACTTTCTGGGCTGATAAGAAAGGAAGCAATTCTCTTCTCAGTTTGCCTTTGGAGGACACGGATGTGTAACACACACCAAAATCATTTAGCCTTACTATGTAATAAACACAAAACCGTGTTTTCTAATGATGTTCTACAAATATCATTTTTATCTCATTAAAGAATCATGGCAGAAACTAACTCCATCCCCTTCTTCACAGTTGAGTACTTGTCAATCAATAATGACACATTATGTAGCTGGATTGCAGAGTGACACATTCATTAAGATTGAGTCTGAAATGCCCCTTGAGAGAAGCCATTCAGGGCAAATTTATTCAATACAATTGAGTCTATATATCCATGTCTTCTTGTCATGCTGGGATTAAGGCCTCTAGTTAATGCGGTAGAGTTTAGAAGGTGACTTTTTCCTTAAAATCCTTTTTGCCCATTATTAATTGAAGCATTTCATTAATTGAATCGGTCCCATTTTGCTGAATTCATGTTTACAGAGTTGGACTTTGACAAGTATAAATGTGCTTCAGTCCATGAGCTGCTGTAGTCATGTATATTAATGCTGTTGAAAAGGTAATAAATTTTTTAGAGTTAAGGAAGAGATGCAGAGAGACCCTTTTGGGAGAGATAAGAAGGCAACTGTTTTTATTTGTAAACTTATTTTTGAATAATGTAAAAATAAATAGCCCTTTTTTGTATTTGAAATTTTGAGAAATCTTTGAATGTTGAAACAAACCAGTAATGCCTATTTTGCTTAGTATGCCAGCAAACATTTAGGGAAGATTTTTAAAGTCTTAAATGCAAAGTTTATTTTCTCAGGTTGGCATCAGGACATTTATAGAGAAATAGTCCATAAGAATTAAATCCTTTGAGTTCACTAATATATAACTTGATCAGACTACACTTGAAACTATAAAAATTGGGGGACTCTCAATGATGAATATTATGAAAGAAATTAATTTTATTTCAGCAGGCATTGATAACAGCCTACATGCCAGGTTTTATAATTCTTCTTACATGTTTATTTGATTATAGAGTTTTTGGGACATTCAGTCAATCAATATTTTCTTTTTGGGAAACTTAAGATTTGCAATAACATAACACAGAAAAAACATATCAGAAGAAAGTGCTATCTTCATAACACTTAGGAAGGTATGCTGTACCATCTGGATTAGTGGAGATAGCAACTTCAGAGACAACTAATTTTTATTAGGCGACATTATGTGGAATATTTATCCTATGCTGCTTTATGTGCTTGTGCTATACTAGTCAACCAGTGGCTCTTGCAGTCTTAGAAGTTATGTTCTATTAGTGGAAATTGAGAGCTAGTAAGCTAGTTAAACTGAGCTCATGAAATTTTGTTGAGGGTTTGAATAGCAGGTAGGGTGCTTGCCCTGCAGGCAGCCAACAGGGGTTTTATTTCTGGTACCCTTTATTGTTTCCTGAGCACTGCCAGGAGTAATTTCAGAGTTTAGAAACAAGAGTAACCCTAGAGTATGATCAGGTGTGGACTTAAACAACAAACAAACAAAGAAACTTTGTTGAAGAAAGCAAATGAGATTCTGTGATAGAAGAAAATCAAGGGAAAAATATTTTACAAATAAACTAAGTAAGGAGAAACTCCTTGAGTCATAAGCCATCTAAAGAAGGAAAACACTGTTTGGGCTTTGTTTGTTTGTTTGTTTTTGGGCCACACCCAGTAACACTCAGGGGTTACTTCTGGCTACGCACTCAGAAATCACCCCTGGCTTGGGGGATCATATGGGATGCCAGGGGATTGAACCGTAATCTGTCCTAGACTAGTACGAGCAAGTATGCCCTGTGTCACTGCTCTGGGCTCTGTGACAAAAGGCAATTAGGACAATGATTCAAGAGTTACTGGAAAGAAGGTAAAAATCATACTGTATAGTACCTGGCTGTGTCAAGTCTAGACTTAGGGGCAGAGAAATAGTAGAGTGGGTAAGGTTTTTATCTTGCACATAGTCAACCTGGGATCCATCCTGGTATCCCAAATGGTCCCTTGAGCACTGCCAGATCTAATTACTGAACACAGGGCCAAGAGTAAGACCTAAGCACCGCTGGGTATGGCCCTCCAAAACAAAAAAAAAGTGTTTGCATTTCAATTTCTATATAATGGAAAACTAGTTTTTTTTTAATTCTTATTGAGGCTGAAGTGAATTACAAATCTTTCACAGTAGTATTAAGGTACATACTGACAGTGAATCAGGGGCATTCCCACCACCAGTGATGTCCTCCCTCCACCCCTGTTCCCAGCATGCATCCCATATCTCTCTCCTTTACCACCCAGAATACTATGTAACAGGTCCCCACTTGTACAGCTTGCTGTGGATTAGGTATAAATTCTGTTGTTGTTGACTTTGGGCTTGATGTTCAGGTCTGATCATTTTTTATTTCCATTAAATGTTTATGTAAGTGACTGGACCTGGTACCATCCATTTACCCCCTCAATTTATGAGGCTGAACAAGATGATTCAAGCAATGTGGTTCTGTTGGAGATATAGAAAAAGAAAAGAAAGAAAGAAAGAAAGGAAGAAAGAAAAGAAAGAAAGAAAGAAAGAAAGGAAAGAAAGAAAGAAAGAAAGAAAGAAAGAAAGAAAGAAAGAAAGAAAGAAAGAAAGAAAGAAAGAAAGAAAGAAAAAGAAAGAAACTAGGGGGTCCTAGGTGTTATAAATATCAAATTAGAAGAAGAGAGGGAAAAAAGAAGAAAAAGGTAACAAAAGAAGAAAACAATAACAAACAAAAAACAGCAAAGCAATAACAATAAAAACACATAAACAAAACCCACAAAAAACAAAACAAACAAAAAACCAAAGTCAGCAACTATTAAAAAACAAACAAACAAGAGAAAAAACACAACAGTCAAAAAACCCCAATCAGCAACTACATAAAAAGGTTTGTGCTTCTTCTTCTTTTTTTCTTTTGCAAAGGCATAGTAAGTATTGAGGAAGTTAGAAAGGCCTAAGAGATTTCAGGTTTCTCCACCCTTGAAGCATACTGTCATGAGAACCACTACAGGCTCCTTACATGCTCTTTTTCTCTCCCCAAGCTCTTTTTATGGTGCAGGCATCTTTCCACTCAGTTGTGGATGATATAATCAGGCCTCTCTAACTCACTATCTTGGTATTTACACAGGTTATAGGGCGAAGCTTAGGAATAGTCTCTCTTTATAGTTCTAGAAGTTCTGTTCCACCACTGTTGTCATAATCAGACTTTTATAATTGGTGGTCTCGGTAGACATACCAGAGCACAGCTAGATATAGTCCCAATACAATAACAATAACAACAAATAAAATAATAATAAAAGAATTATTTTTATAGCCAGGGAGGTGCTCAAAAGTCTTGAACAGATACTTTGTGGAGCCTTAACTGCATGGTCAGTCTCTCATGTACCTCTTGGAGTGATACCTAGCACAGAGCCAGGAGTATTCTGCCATGTGTGAAATCCCCCATCTCCCTTCTCACACACACACACACACACACACACACACACACACACACACACACACACACACACACACCCCAAAACCAAACCAAAACAAACAAAAAACCAACAACAGCAACAACAACAGATTTATAAAGGACAGGGCCAAAAATTGATGAAGTTAGAAGATTTTCAGGCATGCTTTGGAGGAGGACTTGGACGTGGAGGTGAATTGCAGTGTAGAATCAGGATGACTAGTGTAAGAGAATGTGGTTGCATTTATTGTGATGGGGACACTACCTAGGGTAACAGTTAAAGGTGAGGGTTAGGATTCAAGTTACATTTGAAATGTTTGTAAGAATCAAAATGGAGGTTTCCAGTGGGCAGTTCAGAATTCAGAAGCCAGGGGCCGGGCGGTGGCGCTGGAGATAAGGTGCCTGCGTTAACTTAGGACGGACCACGGTTCGATCCCCCGGTTCCCCGTGCCTGCCAGGAGCAACTTCTGAGCAAATAGCCAGGAGTAACCCCTGAGCATCACCGGGTGTGGCCCAAAAACCAAAAAAAAAAAAAAAAAAAAAGAGAAAGAATTCAGAAGCCAAGTGCAAACTGCAAATGCTATACTTGAAGGCATGATTAGGTGGTATTGGAAGCTCTTGGAGTAGATGAAACAATCCAAAGGGAAAAAAGCTAACAGAGAAAAAACACAGTGGCTCAAAACCAAGAGCCTGGTACTCTAACATTTAGAGATTGAATGTAGGAGGAACTGGCAGAAAGCACTGAGAAAGTGGCCAAGAAGGGGACCAAAAATTGTGACTTGCAAAAGTGACAAGATGTGATGGTCATCTTTGGGCACAACAGCATGGTGGTTGGGTGGAAAGCTCTTGAGAAACCAAGCAAGATGAGGGCAGATAAGGATCCATTTGCTTTCATAATCAGCTTTTATCTTCAGAAACCTCATCTACCATGTCATTGAATTCTCAGCATCTAGCACGTAACCTGATACATATGTGCATTAAGTAAATACTGAGTGATTGAATGTAGATACTATCAAGAAGACAACACTGAGAATTCATTAAGTATTAACATCAAACTGGTGCTCTGTTGAGAGTTCTATAGCAGTTAATGTTGCCTTCCTATAAATATTGAATATTTTGATGAGTATGTTGGAAGTTTGACATTTTTTGCCACGACATTGGGAATATAACTGTATACTGTTTTGATCAATGGATCAATTACTCTTTTCCTTAAAAAGAAAGGTGATATTAGTTTGGAAAGGAGAGAGAACATTTGTGTGTGTATATATAAACATTTTGAATGATTGTGCTCATAGTGGTCATTGCATTGAGTAAAATTGGTGTTAAAATGCTTAGTCTATTTCTACCAAAATTGGAAACTGTAGAATTGCAAAGCATGTATTTGTTACTTTAGATTCTTTTTATTTATATGGTTAGCGAATTTTAGTAAATGTTGGTAAGAGAAATGGCCAAGGAAGGAATTAATAGCAGATAGATTTATCTAATAGAAGACTTGGTTACTTTTAGTAATAAAATTTGCTGCCTGTATCCCAATTAGCCATTAATATTCTTAAATTATATCATTAAGAAATGAATTATTGGGGCCCGGGAGATAGCATGGAGGTAAGGCATTTGCCTTTTATGCAAAAGGTCATCAGTTCGAATCCCGGTGCCCCATATGGTCCCCTGTGCCTGCCAGGAGCAATTTCTGAGCATAGAGCCAGGAGTAACCCCTGAGCACTGCTGGGTGTGACCCAAAAACCAAAAAAAAAAAAAAAAAAAGAAATGAATTATTGCAATTAGAATAGTATAAATTAAATTCAATCTCATCTTTACTTAGATATAGCTTCCAAATAAAGTTACCAAATAAACAATCTAAACTGACAGGATTTTTTTGTTTATTATTTAGTGTCTCAGATAGATAGATTGAGCAAGAAAAACTATAATAAAGTTTTCTTGTCAACCCATGGGTCATGGAGATATTGGAATATTGGTAAATTAAACTTTACTTGCTTGGTACTATGTAGACAGAAATTTTGTGTCCTTTTCAATAGTGTATTCAATACATATTCTTATACCCAGGACTGATTTAGCCTGCTCTAGTACTATAAAATATGAATGCATAGTAATTCTAAATTCCTTACAGCATTCTCATACTACGTATTTATTCAAAACGTTTGTACTGATATGATTTCACTGAATTCTCACAGCCTTAAGCAACAGGTGTAACCTCTTAGTCCAAAGTGATAAAAGCAGTCCGTGGGTGCCAGAGCCAGGTGCTCTGTCTCCAGAGGTTGTCAGTGTCTGACTTCTTTAAAGGATAGCTATGCTCCTGTTGCCCACTCGAGCTCCTGAAGCTGTAAACCAGGCAGTGGTTATGTGTATATCAAGGAGAGCCTGCTTCTGTCTCTCTCATTGGTAGACATTCATTAACTTAAAACAACAGGCAAACGAGCCAGAACTAACAGTGGTCCTCAAACTACGGCCCGTGGGCCACATACTGTATTTGTTCCCATTTTGTTTCTTTGCTTCAAAATAAGATATATGCAGTGTGCATAGGAATTTGTTCGTAGTTTTTGTTTTTACTATAGTCCGGCCTCCAACGATCTGAGGGACAGTGAACTGGCCCCCTGTTTAAAAAGTTTGAGGACACCTGAATAAGGCATTTATTTGCCTTGTATATGACCAACCCAGTTTAGTCTCTGGCATCCCATATGGCATCTCGAGCATCAATCAGGAGTGATTATTGAGTGCACAGCCAGGAGAAACCCCTGAACATTGCTAGGTGTGGCCCCCAAACAAAAAAAATTGAAAAATAAGCAAGCCAAATGATGTACTGTATGGAATGAAACTCTTAGATATAAAGGATGTACTATATATATATATATATATATAGAGAGAGAGAGAGAGAGAGAGAGAGAGAGAGAGATCTAAGATAAAATTATGTACTTAGATATAGTTTCTCCCTATATAAAGGATGACCTCTTCAAGTCTATTTTCTCATATAAAGTGACCTCTCAAAATCAATACTTGATAATTCCATCCAGATCATTAACTTGACCTTGGCCTAATAAAGAGGTTGTGATTGCTCATCACTTTCAGTCTTTTGGTCCTGGAAGAGATATGAGCTAGGTTTCTGTTTCCAAGCAAAATTCTCTGGAGTATTCCGTGTGCTGCCAAGTCGCCATCAGGTGCTACTGGTGTCGCCAGTTCAGTTCCTTTGGATCAGCTGCTGATCCTTCAAAATTGGGTGCTTAGCATCTGCTGGACCATTTTCTTTTAAGGTTTTCCAAGTTAGAACCTTCTGTCAGAATAAGGAGAATTATTTTTATGAAAAGGCATAGAAAATACTTCGATTCTTCACTTTCCACCCCATATAAATGTCGAGCATTATGAAACTTTAGGGGAGACCTAGCCAGGATCACTTCCGGCTGAGATAAGCATATTTCTGAGAAATATTAATTACTAATTGTAATGTAGTTTTTAAACTGAAAACCCACTTTTGAGTCTTTTTTTTTTTTTTTTTTTTTGGTTTTGGGGCCACACCCGGTGATGCTCAGGGGTTACTCCTGGCTATGAGCCCAGAAGTTGTTCCTGGCTTGGGGGACCATATGGGGAACCGGGGGATCGAACCGCAGTCTGTCCTAGGCTAGCGCAGGAAAGGCAGGCACCTTACCTCCAGCGCCACCACCCGGCCCCACCACTTTTGAGTCTTTAGACTAAGAAAAAATCTGTACTATTCTTTGAGTAGAAATAAGTATAATTTGAGAGTTAAGCATCTTAAATACCAAGATTTTGAGCCTGGGATTTTGTGAATGAGAGATTTGGCATTTGAGAGATGGCAAGTGCATGACATTATTCATTATGCAGCTTGGCATAAAAAACTATGTTCTGCCACAGTGGCCCACAAAGAACAATTGTGATTCAAGTGCCAGAATCTTTTATATATTTTTTTGGTCAGGGGGGGGGGACATAGAACCATGTCAAAGAATTTAGGATATCATTAAAAACTGATGGTCAACAGTCATGCTTCATCTGTACACATTTTTTTAGCATCATCTCTAAACACATAAATATAGATAACTAAAGTGATCATTTCTTCATTAATTGTACCGGCTGTTTTTTTTTTCTGAGAACGCCTTAAAATGTATTACACATCCATGTAGAGAGCATTATTAATAATGTTTATTTATCAGGCTGTGAGAGGGATCCAGGAAATGAGAGCTGAAAATTGGCAATTATTGCT
Source organism: Crocidura indochinensis (assembly GCA_004027635.1). Classification (NCBI taxonomy): domain Eukaryota; kingdom Metazoa; phylum Chordata; class Mammalia; order Eulipotyphla; family Soricidae; genus Crocidura; species Crocidura indochinensis. Next base: position 17,225 of record PVKC010021875.1, read on the forward strand.
GTTTTATAAGGGAAAAAATACAACCTGTCTTAGTGCAAAGTTGAAATGGTTGATGGACTGTGTGGGCATGAGTCAAGCTAAATGGAACTATGAGAAATGCCTAGAGGAAACTACATTGACCTTGAGACCTAGGAAATTAATTTGGATGGTCAGTAGAGTGCTACACAGAACAGAGCCCTGGAAAAGCAAGAAAATAAGATCTCAGAGACAGTTCATGTTTTGATAGACTCCTATGATCTGGACTTCTATGCAATCTCAGGACAAAGTCTATCTTCTTTGTTGAGACCCATAGTTGCTTTTCACCATTGTGAAGACTATGTAATATTTGTATTTTTTGGGCTTCTTAGAGTTCCTTAATCAGAAGATGTTGTTATAGAAATTCTAGAAGTCTCTGCAGAAGGATATATACAAATGTATTATGACCAAGAATTTCCTACTCAGGGGCTAGCACAATAGTCAGCAGATAGGGCATTTGCCTTGCATATGTCCAACGTGGGTTCCATCTCTAACATTTCCATATGGTCCCCCAAGCCTGCCAGGAGTAATTTCTTAGTACAGAGCCAGGAGAAACCCATGAGCACTGCTGTGTGTGCCCCCCACAAAAAGCAAACAAACAAAAAATTTTCTAACTCAAAAGTGGCAAGAACTACAGAGTTGAATGGCTTTAAGGTACATAACAATGTTGTAGGTAAGAGTAAAAGCCATAGATACATGAAAAT
>PVKC010021876.1:0-17952 GCA_004027635.1 Crocidura indochinensis
CCTTTGATACTTTTATAGCCAAGTTTTACTGTGCCTAATGCAAAATAACTTTTATAAGCTTTTATAAAAGCTTTTCTTTCTTTCTTCTTTCTTTCTTTCTACTTTTATAAGCTCTGATTTGGGGTGCCCACCTCTAGTAGAAAATAGTAGAATAAAACTCTATAGCTTTTTTATTTGTTTTAATTTGATTTAAACAGAAAGGATGGAATTGTAAGATGACATCCAGATATTAATCCAAAACAAAGGTATTCCCCTATCTTCCACTTTCTGTTAAATCTCTCTTTTGATATGTAAAAGCCCATCTAGATCACTCTGCCCTCTCCTACCCTGTTGGATTTTGTTCTGGGATAATATAGAAAAGTCAGTTTTGTCTGGGTACTCAGAGACAACACCATGAGAGAGAAGCCATTGATCCCATGAGTCTTCTGACTAGCTTTGTTTATTAATCCTTCACCTCTAGCTGGCTTCTTCAGACCCAGTATAAAAATCCATCCACCATTGTTTTCGGATTCCCACTCATTTTAAAGCCTGCCCTCTTTGTATGCACAATATAATACATATCATATCACTTATTTATAACTAAGTGGTAATGAATTTTTTTTTTGGTTTTTGGGCCATACCCATGACGCTCAGGGGTTACTCCTGGCTTGGGGGACCATATGGGGAACCGGGGGATTGAACTGTGATCCGTCCTAGGCTAGTGCAGTCAAGGCAGGCACCTTACCTCCAGCGCCACTGCCAGGCCCCCATGAAATAATTTTTTAAAAAGAACAACAATAAGAAAATTTCTGTAAATTAATGTAATTTACATGAATGATTAAGTCACTGTCAGAAGGTTTGCTAAGTGATTTGTTGCTAGTTGATTTTCTGTTACTTGTGATTTTTTTTTCCTGAGCATCAGATGCCTTTGAATTCACATTGATGTTTAAATTGGTGTGTTCCTACAGGAATGATAGTATTGAAAATAATTTGGTATTTTTCCAGGAATTCCAAGCTCTTTGGCAGATATTTCAGCTTCCAGAAATCTGAGAATGTGGGGGAGGATGCCCACACTCACTACATTACCTAATGGTGATGTCAGCCCAAATACAAGCATATTTGGAGTTTTGGTCGTGTAATATATATATATATAATATTTATATATTATTTATATATAATATATCTCTGATCTCTGCATATATATTATATATAAATATATATTGTTATATATATTTATATATTATTTATATAATATATAAATATATATTTATGGAATAAATATGGAACTGGTCAAATACTGATATGGCAAATTCATTTAAAGAGTGTAGCTTTGGCTACCAGGCCTTCCAGAAGTATGAGAGGGTCAATAGACTTTCTTTTTAACTATGGAACCATGTTAATAAGAAGAGACATCTTTTTAATAAATGGTGGTCAAACTACTGTATAAGGAACCCAAGTCTAGAGTTCATTGCTAAGGGAGGGCATTAGGCTCAAAAGAGCTTTTGCTTGCCAGTACCCATGATTGCTATGAAATGCTTAGCATAAAGGGGATATTGATAGAGGTCGTGGCATAAATTTCCCCCTCTCATTTGAGACAGTTTTACTAGCATCCTAAGGACATCTTGCTAAGTCTCTCTAAAGACCACCAAGACTTCTGTAAATAAAAACTCTTTCCTAGTACCAAGTATATTTGCTGAGGTTCAGTTATTCTAGGCCTTCCTGGAATCAGAGAATCCAGCCCTGAGTCATAGCCACTTGGTTTTAAAGGTGATCTTTGCATCAAAACAAAACAAAACAAAAAGAACAACCAATTTAGTCATACAGTAAACAGCCACACAAAAGCCACCCGGAAAAGAAGAAACAGGCATTCAAGCCAGAAAGCTGATTCAGCAGACTTGGGAGACTTTGGGAAAATAGGATATTGTTATATCCTATGCATAAATAAGTGATATATCTGGTAAAGATCAATACAAATTGTAATCATTGTATTCTATAGAATGCTTTGATAATTATCTATACCTCACAGAATGCTATGAAAGCTATTGATCACCCCCTTCTTCCTTGGTAACTCAGAATGACTTGCTAAAGTAAATATATAAAAACTTCCTTTTGGGAGTCGAGCAATAGCACAGTGGTAGGGCTTTTGCCTTGCACATGGTTGATCCAGGACTGACCTGGGTTTGATACCCAGCATCTCATATGGTCCCCCAAGCCAGGAGCAATTTCTGAGCCAGGAGTAACCATTGAGCCTCACTAGGTGTGGCTCAAAAACCAAAACCAAAGCAAAACAAACAAAAAAACTTGCTTTTTGAGTGAATAACAAGACTAGATCCTAACTCCTCTCCTGGTGTGTGATTTAGTCACAATTCGCTGACTCTGGTGCCCACTCTCCAAGAGGACCCCACTGATGTTTTTATGTCCAGTCACTCCTTCCAGCCCTGAGTGGCCCATGGCAGTACTAGTTATGTCAAAAAATAGTAATAAAACCCTAACCCATATTTTACTCAGTATACAAAAATTAATTCTAAATGAACAGTTGTCTAAACAAAAATTTTATTTTGATATTGTCTACATGTTTGATTGCATTTTGGTATAAATGTAATGTTCTCATAAAAAGTTTTAGGTAGAATTTTCTTTTTAACAATTTTAGGAAGACACTGAGAAATAGGTTATAGGTCATCTAATAGAACTCATTAGTATAATCACCTGGTACAGATTATTTTGTTTCAGGGGAGACTTTTGATTATTGCTTAATTTTCTTGCTTATAATTGTTTTATTAAAGTATTTTTATTAATATCTTTATTTAAACACCTGATTGCAAACATGATGGTGGTTGGGTTTCAGTCATGTAAAAAACACCCCCCTTCACCAGTGCAACATTCCCATCCCCAATGTTCCAAATCTCCCTCCTCTCCACCCCACTGTCGCCTGTACTCTAGACAGGTTTTCTACTTCCTCATTCATTCTCACTGTTATGATAGTTCTCAATGTAGTTATTTCTCTAACTGCACTCATCACTCTTTGTGGTGAGCTTCATGAAGTGAGCTGGAACTTCCAGCCTTCCTCTCTTGTCTCTGAAAATTATTGCCAGAATCTTTCATTTTTCTTAAAATCCATAGATGAGTGAGACTATTCTGCATCTCTCTCTCTCCCTCTGACTTATTTCACTGAGCATAATAGATCCATGTACATCCATGTATAGGAAAAGTTCATGATTTCATCTCTCCTGGTAGCTGCATAATATTATTAAAGTCTTCTACTTTCTCCTGATTCAGAATAAGTTAATTGCACAATTATAAAAATTTATTCTAATCTTCTTGGTTCTTCAACTTCGTGGCATAAAATTATTAATAGAAAAACTCTGTTTTTGACGAATGGCTAAAGAAACTGTGGTACATATACACAATGGAATATTATGTAGCTGTCAGGAGAGATGAAGTCATGAAGTTTTCCTATACATGGATGCATGTTGAATCTACCATGCTGAGTGAAATAAGTCAGAGGGAGAGAGAGAGACGTAGAATAGTCTCACTCATATATGGATTTTAAAGAAAATGAAAGTCATTTTAGCAACAATCAACAGAGACAATGAGAGGGGGCTGGAACTTCCAGCTCACTTCATGAAGCCCACCACAAAGAGTGGTGAGTGCAGTTATAGAAATAACTACACAGAGAACTACCATAAGCATGTGAATGAATGAGGGAACTGGAAATCCTGTCTAGTGTACAGGTGGGGGTGGGGTGGGAGGGAGGGAGACTCGGGACATTGGTAGTGGGAATGTTGCACTGGTGAAGGGGGTGTTCTTTACATGACCAAAATCTAATCATAATCATATATGTAATCAAAATGTTTAAATAAAAAATATGAAAAAAAAAAGAAAAACTGTTTTTGTTTGTTTGTTTGTTTATTTATTGAGCCACATCAGGCAGTGCTCAGGGGTTACTCCTGGCACTGCATGCAAAAGTCATTCCTGGAAATCCTGGGGGATAATATGGGAAGCCAGGAATCGAACCCAGGTCAGTCCTGGGTTGGCCACATGCAAGGCAAATGCCTTATCCATTGAACTAGTACTTCAATCCCTAGAAAGTCTCTTTTAATCGTTTATATTTCTATTTGTTGAAACTTTCTTCTTTAATCTTCAAAGTTTATTTAGAGCTTTCTCTCACTTTTTTCTTTGTTTTCCAGGTAAGCGTTTGTCGATTTTATTTATTCTTTTGAAGAAATTTTTATTTATTTTTATATTTACTTTTTATTTCTTTTATATTTTTTAAACTGTTACTTTGAGTCTTTTTTTTTATTTGTTTGTTTTGGGGTCACACCCGGCAGTGCTCAGGGGTTACTCCTGGCTCCATGCTCAGAAATTGCTCCTGGCTGGCACGGGGGACCATATGGGGACCGGGATTTGAACCGATGACCTTTTGCATGAAAGGCAAACGCCTTACCTCCATGCTATCTCCCGGACCCCAAACTTTGAGTCTTTTTTTAATCATTGGAGCTCATGTAGTCTCTTGTCAACAAAAATTGTATTTTGACTTCAGATTCATTTGCTATTCAGTATCATATAACTGGTGAGTCTAAGGCCACTGCATTCATTAGAATTATGAGAAATATTTTTGACCATTTTAATTTCAAATCTATGTTATTGAAATGTCTATTGTTTTGTATTTATCCTATTCTCTTCCCTTATAATTTTTTAAATATTCTTATTGCTATATAATAAAATTTGAGAGTAGAATTTCTGAAATTATCTTGTGGTTTTTGTTTCCATATCTAGAACATAGTACCTACTGTTAAGGATTGCCAAAAAGCTCAAATAACTTAGCAAAAAACATGCCTAAAATATTAAATACATGAAAATTGTCACTCTCTTTCATAACTGGTGGCAAAGTTAAATAAATATATTTATTTAAATATATTTAAATATGGTAAATATATTTAAATTTTATATAGGTTGATTTCCATGTCTACCAATATTTACTATGTGTTTTTGAGCAAATACATTTACCACTTTGTGTCACAATTTTCTCATTTTCAAGAAAATAATAGTACCCATTACATAAAAATGTAGTTAATTTCAAATGATGAAATATATGTAAATAACTTAGCTAGGACCCTGCAAAAAAGTACCGTAATGAATGGCAGTTATTCTTTGCATTGTGTAATAGTATCATCATAATAATAAACTTTTCCGATGGAATTTATATGTATAATCTAAAATATAAATAAGAAAATGATTATAATTAATATTTTGGTACAATTCCCAAATAACATTACTTTTGTTGACAAAAATGTGCACTATATCAAAGTACTACTGTAGCTGTACTACTACTGGACACTGTTTTTTTTTTCTCATAAATCTATTCATTTAAATAAATTGAAATCTTCCACCATCAAAGTCAACTCTACCTCATTAGCTTTGGAGGATGTTTTTCATTTAAAAATCAAAATGCATGAGACTGTTCCTAAAATTGTCACTAGATTCACAGTCTGTCTCACTAGTTCTGTGAGCTATGTACATTCTTCCTTAATATATATGAGAATAAACTAACATACAAACTTATACATATTCAAGTTTTCATTTACAATAATGTCAACTCAAGAATAAATATTGCACATTTGTATCAAGAACTATAATTGAAATCTCACAGAGAACACATCAGGAGTGTAACTGTAAAGTAGCACAGAGTAAAGATGGTCATTGTAAATCTTTGTCTCTTAATTCTCTGTCTAATAAACGACCATCAATCAAAAGACATAATAAAAGTATTTAAATGATCAAAGTTCCTCAAGATGAATGGGGAGAGACATTATAGATGATGCAAACCAACCTCTCATTTTAAAGAATTGTAGATAGTTGTAAATTATATTAAATAAAAAACAATGTAATAGCTCAAGAATAAGAAGTATATACCTTATATCAACAAGGTCTCAAGTTTATACTTCCAATACTGCTCATGCTCTCAAAGACCATGAGTGTGGCACTAATGGGACCCAACACTGATGCATTCAAATAGCACCATATTTCCAGGTTGTTGCATTGGACTATTTGCATCAGTAGGCTGAGGAACCCCATGAGTGGCCCCAGTTTCCCTTCTAGGGAATCTCCCCTTCAAGTATGTTAAATAACTTAGCTAAGGTTATAAATATAATTTAAGTAAATTTAGTGGTTAAATATAGTGATAAGAACAAGATTACCTTAGAGAGCATTTTCAGAAATATCACCTAGGGTTTGGAAGTCAGCACAATGGGTAAGGTACTTGTATTTCACATGGTTAACCTGGGTCAAATACCCAAAACTCCATATGTTCCATGGCACTATGGAAAAATTACCCCTGAGCACAAAGTCAGAAATAAGACTTTAACATGACTATGGGAAATGAAGAGGAGGGTAAGGGAATAGAAACAGTGGTCCTCAAACTATGGCCTGTGGGCCACATATTGTATTTGTTCCCATTTTGTTTCTTCACATCAAAATAAGATGTATGCAGTGTACATAAGAATTTGTTCGTAATTTTTGTTTTTACTATAGTCTTACCAATGGTCTGAGGGACAGTGAATTGGGCCCCTGTTTAAAAAGTTTGAGAAAAAAAAAAAGTTTGAGGACCCCTGGGTAGATGGAAGAAGAGGGGAAAGTGAAGGCTGAAAGAAGAGAGAAGAGGGAACAGAAGAGGAAAAAAAAAGAGGAGAGGATGAGGGAAGGTTAGGAGAGGAGAGAAGGGAGAAGATTGTAAAAGAGGCAAGGAGAGGAGGGAAGTGGAAGGAGAGGAATAGAGGAGAGGAAATAGGAAAAGGAAGGGGAGTGGAGAGGAGAGGAGAGGAAGAAAGGGGAGGATGAAAGAAAAGGAAAGGAAAATAGATACAAGATAAGGAAAGAGAACAGTAAAGAAAAATGAAAAATGAAAGGCAGAGAAAAGAAAAGAAGAAAAATAACAAAAGAAAAAGAAAAGAAAAATATCTCAAAGAATAATACAATATATAGGATACTTTCAACTAAGTGAGTTTCAATACTTAGCAACCATCTGGTCCCTTGATTCCCACTAGGAGTGATCCCTGTGTGTGTAAGTGTGGCCCATGATCCTCCAGTTGTGGATCTCAAAAAACCCAACAAAGTAGTAATGTCATTCTTTTGTAATTTGTTTATTATTTATAAAGAATACAGCTCTGTTAAGGAAAAATATTTTATGGAAAAAAATGCAGTTAGTGTGTAACAGTTCAGAGATCAGAAACCTATTCTTGTTTTCCCTACCTTTCTTTGACTATAATACCAAGTCTACTAGAGATAGTTTCTGATTTACTATGGTTCAGTTTGTGTTTATTCAATTTACAGTGGTTTGAATAAGATTTTTCATTTATAGAATGGATCCTGAGTAGGAGTTATAATTCTCCTTTTAAATTTTTATCTTTTTCCAGGATATCTGTATGAGGAAAAATTCTCTCTCATGATGCTGAGCAGTGGTAGTGAGTAAAACTCCTAATCAGTCATCAAACCATGAAAGCAATATCATACTACAATGCAATGTATTGCTTGCACATTGGGGGATACAATGAGATTATGTTCTGAGAAATGTCATTAGCTGATTTTGTCTTGTATGAACATAAAGAGTATGTGACAATATTAGTAACCTCATTCTTGGAAAACTCTTTAAAACCTCTTGAACATCTTCTTCTAATTATCAAATATATACTGCTTTGTGATATTGCAAGTCAAAGCAAAGCTATTGAGACAATAATGAATACATCAATTACAGAAATGCATCTGTATTGTTTTCAATAGCTTCTCTGTGTCTTTCTCAGTTGCATAAATGGCTTAGGGCATAGTATTTGTTTATCAACCTTAAGAGCTGCTATAATGCCTTAATACATTGACTGGCTCAAAAGGGTGTTATTTGGAGGGTAAAATGTCACTTTGATATTTGGATAAAAATTATCAATAAAATAAGGATCTAGGAATATTCTCAATAATAAAAAATATTAAGGGGCCATTTTATTATCCTAATATTACATTTACATTTCTTTGGCATAGTAATTCAGATGGTCATCAATGACTTATTAGTTCTATAATACATTATCACTGGGTGCTTATTGATATGTTTGAAAGAATCAAAATTGTCACTGTTCCAGATTATAGGAGGCTTTATATAGCAGCCTGGAACATTGCCCTCAAGTAAGAGTGTTAATCTGTTCTGAAAAGCCTTAAAACATGGGATTAATTTGACTTCCTTATGAATGACAATACTTTCAAGCATTTATTTTCTGAGTAGAGATGTTTAATCTCTGGTTGCTCTGGAAACTAATTTTTATCCACATCAATTTATTTAGTTTCTAAACAGTTTTCAGCTGCCTTTGCTTCGCACTCATGGGTTAACTCATTTTCACATTATTTACAAATTATAGTCCTTAAATCATTTAAATGTTCCAGCAATAGCAGCAAATTTAATAGCCTATCTTAGCCCAGTCATTTCTTTTAACCTCACAAACTTTTCATTTTGATCCTTCCATTATAGTGCCAAGAAGAAAATATGATGTGTCTACTCTTCAATCTGGATCACTAGAAGATTTTTCATACCTGATGTACATTTGGTGCATAAATGTTCATCAGAGTTAGTATTTGTTGTCCCATTGTTCACCTGATCAATAAGTAGTGTCCATCCTTGTTTCTGAGTAATTTCTTCAGGTTGAATGCAATTTTGTCTGATTATAAATATGGCCTTCCCAGACTCTTCAATAAATGGTGTTGGGGCAACTGGTCAGCCCCTTGCAAAATAAAGCAAATTCAGACCTCCAGTTACCATCATGCACAAAGGTCAAATCCAAATGCATTAAGGACTTGGATATCAGACCTGAAACCATAAGGTATAATGAACAAATGTAGGTAAAAGACTTCATGACATCAAGACTAAAAGTATCTTCAAGGCTGAAATAGCACACTCCATACAAGTGGAAGCAGATGAAACTATATTAAGCTAAGGAGCTTCTGCACCTCTAAGGAAATTGTGCCTAGGATACAAAAGCCACCCACAAAATGGGAGATATTACCCAATGCCTGTCAGACAAGGGGCTAATATCTAAGACATACAAGTTACTGATAGAACTTAACAAGAAAAAGACATCTAACCCCATCAAAAAATGAGAAGAAATGAACAATTTCTCAAAGAAGAAATACAAAAGGCACATGAAAAAATGTTCCACATCACTAATCATCAGAGAGATGCAAATCAAAACAACAATGAAGTACCATTTCACTACACAGAGACTGGCACACATCACAAAGATCAAGAACAATCATTGCTGGCTGGAATGAGGAGAGAAAGGAACTCTTATCCACTGGGAATGTCTTCTAGTCCAGTCCTTATGGAAAACAATATGGAGATTTCTCAAAAACTGGAAATTTAGCTCCCATCTGATCCAGCTATACCACTCTTAGGGATAACCCTAGGAAGACAAAAATCTAATACAAAAATCCCTTCCTCTCACCTATATTCATCACAGCACTAATTACAATAGCCAAACTTTGGAAACAACAAGATGCCCTTCAACAGATGAATGACTAAAGAAACTGTGGTACATATACACAATGGAATATTATGCAGCCGTCAGGAGAGATGAAGTCATGAAATTTGCCTATACATGGAGGACATGGAATATATTCTACTTAGTGAAATAAGTCAGAGGGAGAGAGACACAGAATAGTCTAGTTTATCTATGGGTTTTAAAGTTTTGTAGTTGGAGAAATAATACACTAACAACTGCCATAACTATGTTAATGAATGAGAGAGAGAGAGAGAATGCCTGTTTTGAATATAGGCAGGGGGTGTGGTAGGAGGAAGGTGGAGGGAATTGGTGGTGGGAATGTTGCACTGGTGAAATGGGGTATTTTTTGGTGACTGAAGCCCAACTACAGTCCTGTTTGTAATCACAGTGTTTAAATAAAATTTTAAAAAAATGGCTTTCCCAGTTATTTTTTTGTTTTCCAGTAGTTTGCATAATTGTTTTTCATCTTTTCACTCTCATCAGACCTGTGTCTATCCTAAAATTTTAAGTATTTCCTGCAGGCAGAAGATGGATTCTGTTTTCTGATCCAATCCACTCTTCTGTGCCTTTTGATGGGAGAGGTTAGTCCAGACATTTAAGGAAATTATTGGCAGAAAGGGTTGTTGTGCCATTAAATTGTGTAGGATTGTTGCTGTTACAATTGGGTATTGGGTTTATATAATTGATCTTTGAGTAGTTCATTTAGAGTCTGTTTGGTTAGTGCAAATGTTGCAACTTCTTTTTTGTCTAAGAATGTTTATTCTCTCCCTCCCATATAAATCAGGGTTTTGGTGTGTTAGTGTACTCTAAGTTGAAAGTTTCTTTCATTCATTAGTTTGAATATGTCATTCTACTCTTTTGCCTGTATTATTTCAGTGGGATATTTGATTTGATTCTTATGTTCTTTCCTTTATATTTAAGATTTTTTTACTTACTGTTTTCAAATGTCTGGCTTTCTCTCTCTCTCTCTCACTCTGCCATCTGGAATACTATATGTCTAAATATTGTTCTGTTAGGATCTATTTTGTTTGACACTCCTTTTACCTCTTAAATTTATAGAGCAGCCTCTCTTCAGAGTGGGAAAGATCTCTACTATTATCTCCCTCACTACTTATTCTTTATCTTTCCCATTTTCTTCCCCTTTGGGTTTTCTCTAATTCAGAGATTATTTCTCTTGTCTTTTTTCATTAAGTACCTTACATTTTCTTACATTGTTTTATGTCTCTTTTTAATGCCAGCTTCTAATTTGTCTTCAAATTCATTTATGTGGTTCTCCACCTCTGTAATTCTTGCTAACATATTTTTTAGTTCCTTCAGTTGCATTTGTATGAAATCTCTCATCTTCTGAAAGAGTTCTTCTTTGAGTTGGTTGAATTGTTCATCTATAGATTGATTAATTTTTCAGGGTGGACTCCTTGATTTCTGTTGCTAAAACATTAAGTGTTGATTTTAGGTCCTCATCTATAAGACTCAGGCATTTAGGTGGGCTTGGGAATTTGCCATGGTTTCTCTTCATATCCAAATTGCAGTTGTTTTCCTTAGTTTCCCCTTTTTATTCTTTGCATTTAGTAGGTTGGAATGCTAGAGTTTTAGAGTATTTAAGAAAGTGATTTATTGAATTGATTGTATAAGAGGTGAGTTGAAGTGACTTTAGAGGTTACTTTCCTAAACTCACAATATTATCTAATTATGATAGAAAAATTGCCAACTAATTAACTATGTAGGAATGTTCAACTAAGTTTGAGTTGCATATTTTCTAAGAGAAAGTAATGGTTCAATCTGCCTGGAAATATCTAATATAAATTAATGCATTCGTGTAGTTTGGGAAAAGGAGGGTTGATAGGAGGGACCAGAAAATCCCTCTCTTGGCAGACTAACCTGAGATGGGACAAGAGACAGCAAGGAGGTCAAGACTGGTGGTAGAACCAAAACAGCTTGGGGAAAGACTTTGGAAGCAGCACTGGCTGCATATTATAGAAGGGACAAGAAACTCTCTTTTTGAGGAGATGAAACTGAGATGGGACAGAGGCAGCAGGGAGGTCAGGACCAGTGGTGAAACACAGAAGCAGCTTGGGGGTCTTATTGGTTTTATTGAATCAGATACATTAGGAGTTTACATCACTTTTGTTTAGTGCGATACAGTGTTGGAATAAGCATACTAGACTAGCAACCAAGAATCTTCACTGATTTTCCACTTGTGTAATACTTATCATATTTGATTTCTAAATCAGTTACTTGATTTTAGCTTCTCATTGGGAATATTATCTTGGCTTGTTGATATTTAGGGTTCATAATGAATAAAGCAGCATGTGATTAAATTAAGCAAAAAGGAAAATAATGATATCAAGAAAATTTGATAATCTCCTTTCTTTATGCAGTATGATAGTGATTAAAGTGTTACTAGAAGGCATGGCTACATTTTCTTTGTGTTTTTGCATTCTATTAGGTAAATGACCAGATCGAGAATACTGAGGCTGAAGAGTTTTCCAAGAGGGACTGTACAAACTGAAAGAAGAAGAAATTTAGACAAAGAATAATCTATAGGCAACTCAACAAGAAAATTCACAACAAAATAACCTACATAGGTGCTACTAATGGTAACGGTACACAAAGTGAGAAGAAATGGAAGTTAATTACAAAAGATTTATCAAAAAGGCAGTTGTAAGAATTTTTGCTGGTATCAAAAATTATTTAGTGAAAAGATAAACTATATAGCAAATACCTTTCTGTAAAACTCTGCTTGCTAAATTTTTTTTGGGCCACACCCGGTGACACTCAGGGGTTACTCCTGGCTATTCACTCAGAAGTCGCTCCTGGCAGGCACGGGGGACCATATGGGGAACCGGGGGATCGAACCGAGGTCCGTCCTAGGTTAGCACAGGCACCTTACCTCCAGCGCCAACGCCCGACCCCCTAACTAAATTTTAAATTTCAATTTCTGAGTGCTTTCTATAAGCTCTTCTCAAGCAGCATCAGGAGAGAAATTGATGACCCTGTTGCTATAATATCACCTCAATGCAGCAATTAATTTTAGTCAAGTAGTTCAAACATTCTTTGGGCACAATATGCTTTTAACTGGGTAATTTAATGGTGATAACTTGGACCAAAAAATCTGCTTTTCACTTTAAAAATAGTATTCACCAAATTGCATGAACTATACAACACTTTCTTATAAAAATAAGCTTCTGTTCGATCAGTTTTGCCCAAATGTAGGCTAATGTAGGCTAATACACTCTACATTTAAGGTAGTCTGGGTTAAGCCATAAGGTTTGAATGGTTCAGCATATTAAGTATATTTTTAAGTTATGATATTTTTAACCTTAGAATGGATTCATTAGAGCATAATTCCATTGCAAATATAAGAACTCTTATACCAAGAGTAAAGCTTTATGTTATGATTTCAATGCATTCTCCCAAATCTATATGTTAAAATCCTAATTCTAAAAGATGGTAAATAATAGTAGGTAGAGCCTTTAGGAAGTAATTAAACAAAAATAATATATTTTTGATAATATAATTAGCACTTTATGAAAGAGACTCCAGAGAGTGCCCTAATAATCTCTTGGAAAGTTTTACTTCCACTGGAAAACCACATTTATTTATATGAGTATAAGCTCTCAGAGAACATCGGCATCATACATATAATATAACAATAAGACATATAGTCTTTGATGGGAATGTTGCACTGGTGAAGGGGGCTGTTCTTTACATGACTGAAACCCAACCACAATCATGTTTGTAATCAAGGTATTTAAATAAAGATATTTAAAAAAGAAGAGAATACCATCACCATCTAAATATTAACCTAATTTAATTCTTATGAAAAGTACAAAGTGAGCTTTTAATTTTATCACTACCTAGCTCTCACTGAACATCTTGAAAGCTCCAAATCACTGTGACATAGTTTATCTGATGATATGTCAAGATACCATATCTAAATGGCATCCCATAAGTCAAAGTCTTTATCTACTATTGATGCACCATCTCTAGGTCAACTCTAAAACATGTGTCTAAAAATTCTGCAGTCAAGTTCCAGAATGTAATCTAAAGATTTAAGAGGGAGTTCTGACCCCAGTGATGTTAGTTAAGTAGTAAATAGCTTCAAGGTAATGAAACATACCAAGTCACTTGAGGTTTTGAGGAGTTTTGCATTTCAGCCATTTACTCTCCACCTCTTTATATATTTTTCTTCAATAATTTTATGTCTACTTGTTCAGCTCAAAGGTCACTGCTGTATTCTAAAAAAGGTAAGTTGTATTTATCTTTACCCCAGTTCTGTACTCATTAATATAGCCATGTAGACTTGAAGAACTTAATATAATTTGTGCTATCCTGAATATTTTACACCTAAACCTCCCTTATTGCCTCTTAACTGATAATATTGTAGGTCATTAAATTGTTGCAGGTAGCATCGTCCAGGAACTATGGAGGCAGAGTAGTTAGGGAATGGATTTATAATTTTGTGAACTCTTTCCTTTTCCATTTAACTAGTATAAAATACTATGAAACAGGAAAACCATTATTTACTATGGAGAGGTATCATCACCAGCCTACCACTGTCACCTTGTTTTATGGCAAATTTATGATTTTATGGAATATCATACACTAAAATATTCAACAATAGCTGCTAAAGTTCTCCAACCTCACAAAATATTTTTTATTTTCATGCTTTGATCTATTTATGTAATTCTACGATTCTAAATCTAACAATTACTTCTTTATTTCTTTATTTATTATTTATACTTGGTTTGGGGGCTGTCACACCCAGTGACACTCAGAAGTTACTCCTGGCTGTGTGCTCAGAAATCACTCCTGGCTTGGGGGACTATATGGGATGCCAGGGGATAGAACCTCCTGTCCATCCTAGGTCAGCAACGTGCAAGGCAAACACCCTACTACTTACTGCTTCACTGCTTTGACCCCTACTTTCTTAATGTTTTGTCATGATTTTGATAACAGGATTAAAATACTGTTAGTTCTTATGCTTTTGATATGAATTTACTGCAATTCACCACAACTAAGTGTACAAGTCTCTCTACCATATCCTCAGATTACTTCTAGTCTGCCTTCTCCATTCACCTACTTCTCCCCAAATGTTTAGTAGTCTCAGTTTTGCAGTCAGTCCAAAATTTTTTTTCACCACTTGATATTATCTGCTTCATCATTTTTCTATGTGCCACAGCTGAGAGATATTATTCTATGTTTTTCCTTATTTAATTTTTCCACTAATATTATGTCCTCCATTCCATTCAAGTTGCAAAATCTACATGATTTTAATTTGTTATGACTACATAGTATCCCATTGTGTATATATATTACATATTTGATATTTATAAGTCTGTTTGGACATTCAGGTGTTCCCATTTCCCAGTTATTGTATTTAATACTGTAATGAATATAAATGAGGGATATGTTGCTATATTTTGATGCCAAGGAGTATGACCACTAGTTCAATTATTTATTAAAAATTAACATTTTTATAAATTATATTTTTAAAAGATGTTAGTTATTCTGGCAGACATAAAATATGAACCATATCACTATGATCATAAATTATAAATATGGATCACAAATCTCTAACTTTCAAGCCATAGGACACCTTTTAACAGTAACAATAGTTTATAGTCAGATGGCCAACTGTCTCCTCACATACTACACAAATAGAAAAAGCATGTCTTCATAATAGCCTTTAAGAAGTCCTTTCATAAGCCAACGAATGGGGTCATAATTTTTAGTTTTAAGTCTCCTTATTCAAATAATATTGCTTTATAGCATCATATGCTTCAATTCCACATAATTTAAAATAAATATTCTGTACACTACATTGTTCACTAAAAGTTCAATAATCAATCACTGGGAAGAATAGGATATTTTCATGAGGGCCAGAGTGGTGGCACAAGCAGTAAGACATTTGCCTTGCAAGTGCTAACCTAGGACGGACAGTGGTTCGATGCCACGGCGTCTCATATGGTTCCCCCAAAACCAGAAGCAATTTCTGAGTGCATACCCAGGAGTAACCCCTGAGCATCACCAGACTTAACCCAAAAAGTTTTAAAAAAAAAAAGAATATTTTCATGAGACATGGTCGTGTATGCTCTTACATTGAACCAAAGAAAATGGCATGGGGGCATATACATAGTTTTTAGATTCCTTTTGTTCTAAAAAGTTTGGCGTTTTTGTTTGCCTATTTTTTGTTTTGTTTTTTATGTGTTTGTTTTTGTCTTCTGAAACTGATTCCAATTACCATATTCTGTTTAGCACTGTAGGAAAGTGCTAATTTCTTTGATTTCTAAAATAGTTATAAAACTACAAAACTAAGCAATAGAAATGCATTTCCCACAGTTTCGAGGTCTGGAAGTTTGATATCAGGACACTAAGACAATCAAGTTCTTGTAAAAGGTCTGGGTTGCAGACTAACAACTTCTCTTTGTATCCTCACACAGTAGAACACAGAGGTTAAGCAAACACTCTTGTGATTTTTTTATAAGGATCACAATTCCAATTATGAAGGCTGTACCCTCATGGCTTCATCTAATCCAAATGAGCTCTCAAAGGCTCCTTCTCCTAATAACATAGCAATGAAGGTGTTGACATATGAACTTGGGAGGAAAATAAATATTCAGTTTATAATATCGAAATTCACAGAGACTGAGTGGGATCAACTTTACAATGTGGTTCTTTGGGAAGAGAGTAAACCAGAGAGCTAGATCTAAAAGTTTGACTCCTACTTTTAAATTTATCAATTTATCAGGTCATTCTCTGAGTAAATCAAGGAAGTTCCAGCTCATTTATATTTATATGCTAGCTCTGCATCTTCAATATTTTCCCTTAACATTCCCTCTCTTATTTCTATAATAGAAGAGAGTTATGAGTGCTATTCACTGTGCTCTTTGATACTAAAAACACAGTCACTATTTAATTTTTTCACATGGTTAATATATTCATAACCAATACACTAACTTAAACAGGAGTTTTCTCTCTAGAGAAGAATTTTTCTTGATTTTTCATTTCAATTATGTGACCTCTGATTAGTTTATAAGATTAATCATTAGTTTTCAAGTAGAAAGTATATGAATGTTAGAGGAATAGAAAGTATATAAGACCTGGATATATTTATGATTTAAAGCCTTGGCAGCTAACAGTATGTAAATTATTGTATTAGTACATGAACAATGAGTTTGAATAAATCATCAGTTCTCTCTATCACTTAAATCCAGAGCAGTCGGGTGCTATGAAAAACAATCAGGCTCTTCTTTCTATAATATTCTTGCAAATAACATTCTGATATTTTGAGAGCTTAGTTATTAAGAAGAAATCCTAGGAGGAGAAGTAGACTATAATATTAGAATGCTAATTGATAGTTGTCATAATATTTCTAGCTAAATAATTTGTTTCTCATGTTCAAAACTACAAATAAATGTCTTGTTATTTTTGTTAAACAAACTCAATAGTTTCTCAACCATTATAGCAAGCATTTTGTAGGCCAAAAATAAGAAATCGTATTTCTTCTACTCTTAAGATAATTTAAATTTTATAAGGATAGTAGAAAGTTATATAAATGTTACAGTATGATTTATAATAAAAACAAAATGGAAGAGTGTATAAGATTGCAATTTTAGGGCTTTATAAAGATGAACATGTCCAAAAAAATGAAGATCTCAAGTTAATTTCCTCTATCTTAGGCACCAAATGATCCAACCCCATTTCAACGTTTTTAAAATAAGCTTGCTTTATCTAGGTTTGCTATCTCCCTAGTTTACTTCACAGATACACCACTGATCTTTCTTAGCTATCAAAAACAATCATCTTTCTACAGTTCCAAAAACATGTTTATAAATTAGCTGACAAAGCAAGAAAGTAAATGACTGAAAAGCAACATTCTGCTTGTCACATTGTACAGCCAAGAAGCACAGAATAAACAACAAAATCATGGACAGTCTGAAACATTGAATCTGTTTTTTTTAATGAACACCAGCAGTGGATCAAAGACCATCCCTGAAAATCTACCTAAATATGGTCATACTTCCAATTATTTAATTTCCAGATGAAACTATAAGACTAAGTCCCCAGAAATTTAGATGCAGCTGTAGGGTAAAACTTTAATATGAAAATGTATGATTACGTGGCTGGAGAGATAACACAGCAGCTAGGGGACCTGTCTTGCATGTGGCCAATCTGAGTTTGATTACCAGAAATCTTGAATTCTGTCAGAAATAATCCATGAGTACAGAACAAGCAGTAAACTCTGAGTAACATTGGGTGTGACTCAGACAAAAAAACAGTGCAATAAACCTAGTCTAATATTAAATTAATAAAATACAGTGAGTGAGGTCAACTAGAATTAAATAAAGCAATTTTTCATCATTAGAAATCTGTATTTAGGATTCCAAGCAACACCATAGTGGGTAGAGCATTTGCCTTGCATGTGGCCAACCTGGAA